>CAWUFW010018883.1:0-205956 GCA_963921515.1 Calotriton arnoldi | reverse complement strand
AGTTAAATTAAATAATCACACACGTAAAACCAACCAGAACGCAAACCATATTGAAGAAAGTGTTGGACAGTATGGGGGTGATATTTACTATTCCCACTCCAACCTAAACCTATTAGGGGAAGGTGTGAGGCACTAAAGGGGTGAAATTTACTATTCTTACTTCTCTAAACACATTTGGAGAAGGTGTTGGACACTAAAGAGGTGACATTTACTGTTACCACTTCAATCTAAACCAATTTAGGGAAGACGTCAGACACAAAAGGAGTAAAAGTTACAATTCCTCCAATCTAAACCAATTTGAAGAAGATGTTGGACACTAAATCGATCACATTTACTATTCCCACTCCATTCTTTACCAATTTGGGGATGGTGATGGACAATAAAGGGGTGACATTTACTGTTTCCACTACAATCTAAAAATGTTATACAAGGTGCTGGACACTTAACATTTTATACAATCAATAAATGTATGTAGGCTGATTCAAATTAAGCTATATAAAATAAATAAATAAATATAAATACTGGTTAAGCTCCCAAACTCTCAGCCATTCGAGTTTGGGCTGATTCCAGTCCACCTCAAGCACTGCCTTGTTCTGTCCCTCCTACACTAATATCTGGGGTATACCCCTCGGTTGGAGTCTGCCTGGTTCTACTCTACAATGAAATTAGGGCGCTCCCTGAGGGTTAGATGTTGTCTGCCCCATCCACATCCCTCCACCCTTCAATGCCCAAGTGCATAAAACCTCATGGTCCAAACTCTTTCTCCATCACCATCCCCCCAAATCTCTCAATTAAGGCGGCAAAAAACTTAAAACATAGGCTGATTAAACAACAGCCTGAAACACTCTTTGCTGATATATATTACAATACCTCTAAAGGCCAACAGAAAACAGATCTAATTTTCAACACCAAATGACCTGCAAAATGGAACACTATACTAAGGATCTACCTTCATATATCCAAAACAACCAACACACCACACAGCTGCAAACTGACAATCTCTAACTCTCCTACGCTCAAAGGCAACACCTCTGCTACCATCTACCGAAATGGAATAGTCTTGATTCAAGCCAACAACACCAATCTAGATTCATTTGAATCCCTATGCTATGGAACGCCATTACTCATTCGCACTTTACTCACTTGCACAACTTACACTCCACTAACCAACCTCCACCACTAGTGACAACACAAAATAATCTCATGACTCACACCAACAACTTTAACTTCACCCCCTCCTCCACCACTTTCTCTGACTCCCCCTCACCACTAAGAGGCCACAAAATCTCTTACCTACTGTACCATACTACTCGCACACTAAAGACGTGTTAACCAGACCAGTTCTGAGGAACGTCACTAATTCGACTCCCCAACCCCCCATTAACCCTCCCTCCACCCTTCCTATCCCACAAGCCTTTTTTCCACAGGCCATTCGTGAAGGTGACCTACTAACAAATACACCCGACTCTCACAACCTACCATCCGCCCTCACCAATCTGATGTCTGAAACAAGACAAGAGTGCCCACACCACTTGTCCACAATATCCATCATGAACAATATAGTAACCAATGACAGTGTGAGTCACACTCTTACTGACAGACACTCTCCATCTCTGGACTGCCTCACACTGGACAACTTGAAACTAAACACCCTTACCAATTAGAGATAGTAATACAGGGTATAAACAAAATCTTAATGAACCTAAACACACATCCGGAGCCTGCCCAACGCTTACACCTACCACCCACTAGCACCAACAATCAACACCCTAGTCTTCCCAAGACACAGCCGCACATCTGGAACTCAACGCCTTTTAAGAACCAGTATCAGAGACCAAAAGAACAAGTGCCACAATGACTCTGAGGGAGGCAATGGATCTTTCCAATTCTTATGACTCATCATCAACCAGAGACAACCCCACTTCCAAGATCCAGGTTATCACTGGATTTGGGAGAGACCACATCCCACCAAGAACGAAGAGGCCACCAGCTCACCACTTCAATATACTCATGGCACCTCCCCCTAAGAAGCTCAACAACAAGGTAATGACCAACTGCATGCTTATAAACTGCAGATCTGCAACTAAACATGCACCAGAATTGGCAGAAACCATCCTGAACCATGACATTGATATCACGTTCTTCACAGAAACTTGGTTGAATGAATCCTCCTACCCAATCATTGACATGCTAGGTCCCCCCCCAGGTTTTCAATCATCAAGAAAGACAGAAAAAACCATTGTGATGGTGGAATTGCAATCACCCACAAGAACAGTATTACCATTACTGAAACTGACACCTTCACCTACAATACATTTGAATATCTAGCCTCCACCATAACGATGAAGGACAACCAAACGCTGTACTGTCACCTCCTTTACCACCCTCCAGGCAACACACTTACCTTCGGAGAACACCTATCTGACCTGATAACACACTACTCACTCTTGGACTCCAATAACATAATCTTAGGTGACCTCAACCTTCATTGGACTGATGAGAACAATACAAAGGGTGATGACAATACTTCACCCCACTGCAGATAACCTCTCTACAACCGAACTTACAACACACTACAACGCATTGATAACAGCCATCCTAGACCAAGTAGCCCCTCTAAAACAAAAAAGAGTCAGAAACACCCCATCGAGATCCTGGTTCAATATAGACCTAAACTCTCAAAGAAGACAACTCAGAGCTGCTGAAAGACTTTGGCGGACTTACCCATCCATAACCCACCTTGACCAGCTCAAAACAGAATGTAGGAAATATAAAAAACACATTAGGAATGAAAAAAACGCATTCTTCCGCAGTGCATTAGACAATGCAAAAAACCATCCCAAAGAGCTCTTCAATATCATTAAACAACAAGCCTCCAAGTTATCCACAAAAACCACGCAGGCCTCCAAAGAAATCTGTGACAATTCTGCCAATTTCTTTAATGATAAAATCACCAAGATTGAGCTCTCCCTTGATGACCATATCCTATCATCCAACTAAAGCCTGCCCTCCAGTAATGAAGGAAACAACTCCCCCACACACCCCCTGGACTCCCAAGCATGGATCTCCCTCCTGGACTCGCAAACATCGGTCTCTCTACTGGACATAACCAAAGGCAACCAACTCCAAGAGCCCCCCATGTTGCCCAGGAGCTGGAAGATGTTTAACCCCCTCTTGGAAGCAGACATCGCTGAAATGATTAATATGTCCAAGCCCTACTCCCACATAGCTGACCCTATTCCTGCCCACCTGGCAAAAAAGCTGTACCATGCCCTATCCCCTCTTTGGACCAAGATTATAAATAGCTCCTTGAGAACCGGAGTTATGCCAGACTGTCTTAAAATCGGCCAAGTGTCGCCATTACTAAAAAAAATGGGCATAGACCCGAATAACCTCAATAACTTAAGGCCTGTTTCCAACCTCCCCGTCTTGAATGAATGAATGAATGAATATTCGATTTATAAAGCGCTAACTAAGCCCAAGGGCATCAAGGCGCTGCAGAGGACTAACATTCAACCAGATAAAATGCTCAAGCCAGGGTCTGAGTAAAAAGCCAGGTTTTCAAGGCCTTGCGAAAAAGAGAGTATGACTCAAGGCCCAATAGACCGTCCGGAAGAGAGTTCCACAGCATAGCAGCAGCAGTGGAGAAGGCTCTGCCTCCCCATCTGACCTTCTTAAACCTAGGAACCACCAGCAAGTTCTTGCTGGCAGACCTAAGCTGCTTGGTTGGGATATAGCGTTGAAACATAGCTTTGATGGCATCAGGGCCAGCTCCATAGTAGGCATTATGAGTCAAGCACAAAGTCTTGAACAGGATTCTTCGATCCAGAGGTAGCCAATGCAACGCAATCAGGGAGGCCGAAACAGAATGATACTTTGGCAACTCCAATACCAACCTTGCTGCAGCGTTCTGTACCAACTGTAACCGTCTCACCAAACCCTTGTTAATGCCCAAATAAAGGGCATTACAATAATCGAGTCTGGACAATATCAGAGCAATCACTGCCTGCTTTCGTGATGAGAACGACAGGAACTGTGAAATTTTCCTAAGCAGCCTGATTATGCCAAAACAGATAGACACTGTTTTGCTAACCTGTAGGTTCATGGACAACGAAGTGTCGACCATAACCCCCAGGTTTTTCCCATGGGAAACAGGAGAGGGACAGCTGCACATGGAATCAGGCCACCAGTCATTAGACCATATATCATGTTGGTTACCAAAAATCAAGATCTCAGTTTTTTCTCCATTCAATTTAAGGTAATTCTCACCCATCCAAGATGAGACTGCCTGCATACAATCTTTAAAATTTGCGGCAGCTTCACTGATGCTGTTGGTAATAGATACCATGATTTGAGTGTCATCGGCATAGGAAAATACCTCAAATCCAAAGGCCCTCACCACCCTCGCCAATGGGGCAACATAGATATTAAAAGGGTGGGGCTTAGGGAAGATCCCTGAGGAACTCCACAAATCAATGGGTTGGGAGAAGAATAAAATTGGCCCAATTTCACTATTTGTGCCCTATCACTAAGAAAGGAGGAGAGAAGCTCAAGGGCCGAACCCCCAATCCCTATCTCCTTAAGGCGTTCCACCAACCTTAGTGGAGACAGAGTATCAAAAGCTGCTGTAAGGTCAAGAAGGACCAGCAGTGTCGTATGCCCTGCATCAACCTGGACCCGGATGTTATCAAAGACCGCCGTTAGTGCTGATTCAGTGCTATGAAGGCGTCTAAAGCCATGCTGAGAACCATCAAGCAACTGGTGATCCAGTAAATAGGAACTAAGTTGGGAATTCAAATATTTTTCCATAATCTTAGCTGGAACCGGAAGCAAGGAAATAGGACGATAATTTCTTAGTTCCATAGGATCTAAAGACGGCTTTCTTAGCCAAAATCCTTGAAAGATGTGTTCTCCTCTAACTCAACCAACACATTGACAGCAACAACCTACTGGACATTCACCAATCAGGCTTCAGAAAAGGGTGCAGCACAGAGAGAGCGATCCTGAATGTTATAGATGATGTATACAAATCACTTGATGTAGACCGATGTAGCCTACTCATACTCCTTGACCTATTGGCAGCCTTTGACACGGTTGACCACAAACTTCTCATAAACTCCCTCCGAGAAAGAATCGGAGCAGATGGGGTGGTCCTACAATGGTTCACATCCTTCCTACAAAACCGCTTTCAACAAATAAAAATAAACAATTCTACTTCTGACATATTTCCTATACCCGGGGTGTCCCACAACGGTCAGTTCTCTCCCCCTCACTGTTAAACATCTACATGGAGCCCCTCACCATCATATTAAAAAAAGCCAACATCCCCTTCAACCTCTATGCGGACGATACCCAGCTCTACCTGGAAACATCCTCAGTAGGTGACATACATAGACTGAATGACATTCTCAGAGAAGTCCAGCACTGCTATCACACAACCACCTAAAACTCAACCAAGATAAGACGGAAATCCTCCTCATATCCAATAATGAACAGACCTCCCAAATTAAAGAATGGCTAAAATCCATTGATGCTCTTAACTGCAATCTTACCCTGGCTGACTTTGCAAAATCTCTTAGATACACTCTGGACCCACGTTTGAACATGAGCAAACATATAAAGAGCACTGCGAAGAGCGCATTCTACAACCTAAAACTTCTCAACAAAATCAAACCCTTCCTCCCTCCCAATGATCTTAAACATGCCACGCAATCTCTGGTTCTGTCCAGTTTGGACTACTGGAATGCAATCCTCACAGGCACAGCAAAACCACACTTAGGGGCTGATTATGATGGCGGAACGATTGCCACCGCCGGGCCGGCAGTGAGGTCCGCCGGCCCTGCGGACCGCGATTCTCCGACCGCCAGATTATGATGGCGGTGGGATCCAGACCGCGGCGGAGGCAAAGCCCGTCCGTCACGGAACCGCCACAGGCAATCGTTACGATTGCCTGGCGGATCGGTCAGCATGCTCACAATGGTGGCGGAGCCTAGCAGGCTTCGTCCACCAAATTACGATGCTGGCGGAAGCCAGCCTTTTCGTGGCGGGTGAACCGCCATTGAAAGGCTGGCGGGGATTGGTTTCGGGGGCCCGTTGTGGGCCCCCCTTGTGTTGGGGGAGATGTGGGTGCACTGGGGGGTACCCATGGTACCCCCCTGCATTTCACTGCACCATGTGGCAGGCACAGTGTAGTGCCTGCCACGTAGTGCAGTGAAATGCACAACATGCTCTTTTCGACATCGCGGCGGTGCTGCTGTCAGCAGCCACCGCCGCAATGTTAACTGTGCGGAATCTGACCGCAGCGGTGGCGGATTGACTTCCCATCGGTTGTACCGTTTGAAGGTCCCCGTATACACTTACTATCTTCTGGCATACCTGCGAGATGTTGTCCTGGGTCTGAAAACTACATACACTTACTTACAGTTATCGGAAATTTAAACACAGTAAGCTTCATAACTAGTGAATACAATCCTCACATCTTTGTGGTCTCTTTCCCTTGTGGATACTTGGGCTCAAGTACCAGTACACTATTGACCAACTATTTCTACAATCACAACGTTTTTAGAGAATGTATTAGAAGGAAGTCCTTACCTAATCAGCTTTACACTTGGACAGTGTCTATCTTCTGTTCGCAAGTGGAGAATAAGTTATCCTTAGATCCTATCTGCTTTGGCTCCAAACATCTATTTTGGTCCCATATATAGTATAGTCTGGGAATCTCTGTGGCTGTCCTGAAGCAGGCACTTAGTACGCCGAAACGCGCGTAGAAGATAAGAATTTTCCATCATTGTGCCACGATGTTTCAATATGAAACCAACTTTTATATTTATGTTTGGTTTTGTATTAATGTTTGAAACACTTCTATTGAATTGTTTTACATTTGTTTGTTTAGTGTATATTTTTTGTATGTTGTTCTAATGAGTATAGTATGTCTTATTTGTCTTATAGGCCTCAAGTATTTTATGTCTGACACAAATAACTTTTTATCATGAATTTGTATTAATAAAATGAAGCTTTTAATTTAAACGTGAAGTACACTGAGTCTATGTCAATATTAAGTTGCTTGATGTAGGTCTGTATATCAGATATGGCCTAATATTTGCCTAGGGATGTTCTTTTCTCAAACGCAGCGGTCCCATCCTAATCGGGTATGCGGGACTGCCGAATGCATGGCGGACGGTCCCAAACACCGCTACGATGGCGGACAGACCAAGTCCGCCCTCCATCGTAATCAGCCCCTTAGTCAATGTTGAAAATGGCCCTTTTTGCAGGGTTATCCCCAAACTTTTTTCTTCTTCCTCCTATTTTTTCCTGACCTGCTGTTGTTGGCTTTAGGACTCTGGGCACTTTACCACTGCTATTCAGTGCTAAAGTGCATATGCTCTCTGTGAAATTTGTATTATGGATTGGTGTTTCCATGATTGGCATATTTGATTTACTGGTAAGCCCCTAGTAAAGTGCACTGTGTGTGCCCAGGGCCTGTAAATCAAATGATACTAGTGGGCTTGCAGCACTGGTTGTGCCACCCACACAAGCAGCCCTTCAAAGGTAACTCAGACCTGCCACTGCAGTGTCTGTGTGCAGTCTAGTACTGCCATGTCGACTTGGCAAGTGCATCCACTTGCCAGGCCCTAACCTTCCCTTTTCTTACATGTGAGTCACCCCTAAGGTAGGCCCAAGGTACCCCTGTGGGCAGGGTGCAGTGTATGTGAAAGGAAGGACATGCCCTGATGTGTGTGGCATGTCCTGATAGTGAAATACTGCCATTTTTGTTTTTCACTATTGAAAGGCTATCTGGCCCATAGGAAAGCATGGGAGTTAATTTATAACATCTAATAAATATAACTTCCCATTGGGACCAGATAGGAAAATAAAGTTTAGTATGCCTGAACTCAGAATCTAAAGATGCATCTTTTAGTAAAGGTGATTTTTACATTTTGTGTTTGAAAATACCACTTTTAGAAAGTAGGTATTTTCGTGCTTAGCCATCCTGTGTGCCTCTGCTAGGATGTATATTGACTGTCTGGCTTTGGAGTGGGGATGTGCAGTGGCTCCAGAGAGTCTTGATGAGTCAGGGCTGGGCGGAATAGACCTGGGCTGCATTCAGAGTAGTGGGAGGAGTTTTCACTAGCACCTGAATAAGCCCGGACTGCATTTAGAGTGGTGGGAGGAGATTTCCCTTGCACCTGAATAGGCCCTGTCTTCCTTGGACAATGCTGTCTCCACCTCCTGCTGGGAAGCTGGGCCAGAGAGGACAAAACTGATTTGGACTAAGCGCAGACACTCTCTGCCTAAGAGGACAAAGGAATTTGGAGTATAAATATTGGGACCCAGGCCCCAGAACTTTAGAACTCTTTTGGAACCAAGAAGACTGCCAAGAAGAAGAGCTGGAGAAGCTGTGAGGAGAGACTACCACTTTGCTGTGTTGGCCTGCAGTGGCTGCTTCTATCTTGGGCAGTGAAAGGACTGGACTGGACTGAACTTTCTGCAAATTCCTGTTTGTGAGTTTATCCAAGGGCTAAAGGTAGAGCTTGCCTCCTGTTCAAGAAGTCTCAGGAACAGCAAAGACTTCAAGTTCATCTGTTACCAGCACTGGGGACTGTGTGTTTTGTGCTGCAACAGAAGAAAAGCAACCTGACGCCATCAACGACGGCGCTACCGACTCCGTGTCCTAAAGGTACTGCAGAGGAGCACCGCAACCCTGGTCTCACCGATGACACCGGCACCGAGCCGCTGCTTGCACTGCAGACTGTGGGCACCGCACTCCGCACTGCCTCGCTTCACGCTGTTGCCCTGGTATCCCCGACGACGACGCTCCACGCCAACATCGATACCGCTGCTTGCACCTTGGTTCGAGGGTACCGCTCGTAAGTTACACGACGCACCGTCCTCATCCCGCACCGCAGCCTTGGCCTACCGATGCCGGTGCCATCGGCTCCAGTTCATCAGCCAATGACATCGCTTCAGCAACGACGATGCGGCTGCTTGCACCGCAGCCCTGGTCTCACCAAAGCCGCTGGATGACTGTCACCGAGCTGCTGCCTGCACCGCAACCTGAGGGCACCGCACGCCGCACCGCTGCACTTCGCACCACAGCCCCGATGCCCGCTGATGCTCCCGACTTCAACCGCAAGGAGTTCAACCTGCAACGCATGTGACTTCAAGGGCCCGACGACTCCTGCACCGACCTCCGGAACCGATGCCTGCGGATGCCGGCTCTTCGGGGCTCATAGAGAGGTTGCCGACGCCCTATATGTCTAAAGGTACTGTTTTGCGGGTCTTCCCGACGCCATAGCTGGCCCGCGATGCTGCGGTCAGCCAGAACTGTTTGGATTTGTTGTTCACGATGCCGTGATAGCCCCAGACAGAGCTATCATCTTCAAGGAACTGTATTTCAAGTCTATTTTGATTATTGAAGATTTCTGAGAACTGTATGGTGGATTGTTATAATTTTTGGTCTTGTTTTGAATATATAGAAATATTGGATATTTTTCTAAAGTGGTGTGGTGTCCTTTTGTAGTGCTTTCACTGTATTACTGTTGGTTATGTGCAAATGATTTACACACTGCCTCTAAGATAAGCCTGACTGCTTGTGCCAAGCTACCAAGGGGGTGAGCAGTTTTTTTTTTAGGAGTGTAACTCCCTTATCCGGACTAAAAGGAAGGGTCCCTACTTGGACAAAGGTGCAAACCCTTGCCAACTAGAGACCCCATTTCTAACAGTCCCCCTTCGAATAACTCTAAATGCAGCTGCTAGGATGGTCACCGGAGTCAAGAAATACAACCACATCTCACCCTCTCTGAGAGAACTAAAGTGTCTCCCGATTGAAGTGCGTTCCAACTTCAGAACTGCATGTCTCACCCACAAAGCCCTTCACACCGGCAAACCAGCTTACCTTGAGTCCAAACTGAAAAAGGCAGGCCAGACAAGAAATCTTAGGAGCATAAACACACTACTCCTCATTCCACCCAAAACTCGCAAACAAAAAACCTTGGCACGCTCTTTCTCTGGAAATGCTCCTAAAATATGGAACTCCATCCCAGTCCATATCAGGACCAACCCTTACATTCATAAACTTCAAAAGACAGCTCAAGGATCTCTATCCTCAACCGACACCTCAAACAACTGGATAGCAACCACCCAGCGAGACAGAGTGCCTCTGCTACAGGAATCTCGTCCAGATGATAAACAATTGACCATAGCAAGAGGGTTCCTACACCACCTATCTTTTGCTCCGCTTCTATGCTCCCCTCCAGGCCTTAACCTGATTCGACACAGACATTGCTGTTTACTAAACTAATGTGTGTCCATTATAATTTTTTTAAAAATATATTTTTATTGATTTTCAAAACCAACCAACATGCAATTACATATTAAGACATCGTTCCCTCTCAGTACATGTTCGCAGCCATCAGTGCATCTCATAGGCTTGGTTAATTGCACCACAGCACTATAACTCAGAGCAATTGCAAATACTACTCTCTTTATCTAACATAAAAAACTCAATAAAACCCGCCTTATCCCACCCTCCTACCCCTCCCTGCCCTCTCCACCGGTGTGCCCAATCCATTCGCAATTCGCTAATAAGTAAGTACAACCTGATCAGTGTAATGTTCCAGGTACTCGCAACACAATGACTCTCTGACTCACCCGCCCCCTATGGGATCAGATTACTGCTACACCTGGGAGGCTCTTTGTTGTTCGTTCGCTGCCTCATGCGGCGGCGACACTATTGTTGCCCCCGAGTCTGTGTCCCCCTCCGATTCCTGCTCAGGTATCTGCAGCGCTGCTACCAGTACCTCCCACGCCTGTGCTGCCTCCAATGATTTTACATTCTCTATGCGTGCTGCCTGCTGGAATCTGAGCGTGCCCTCACTCCGTGCCCATTTGAGTAACTCCGCCCTCCACCTCCCAGCTACGGGCCCACTCGCTGCTTTCCAATGGGATGTAATCTCTCTCTTAGCTAATACCAGTCCTAAATCAATGAACTTGCTCGTCACTTTTGTCTTAGGGGTATGCGGGAACCAATGCAATAAGCAGGTACCCTGGTCAGCTTCTATGTTACGGTCAGTCACCTCCCGCAGTGTCTCAATCACAGTCTCCCAGTACCGCCCCAGTTGGGGGCAACCCCACATCATATGCTGGAAATTCGCCCCTCCAACCGACAGCGTGGGCACTTGGCGGTGTCCATGTCAAAATATCGATTAAGTCTGGCAGGTGTTAAGTACGCCCTATGCAAGATGAAAAAATTAACTAATTGAAACCTGGCGTTTCTTGTACTTCTCCAGTTCCTCCGGACTAACAGCGCCCAGGTCTTCTCAGGAATCTCTTTACCTAGGTCCGCCTCCCATTTCCCCTGCAAATCTCGCAGTGGCTCCATCTTCTCAGTCAGCATACACCTGTAAAGACACGTAATCGCTCTAAGGGTGCCCGCTGCCATTACCACGTATTGACACGCCAGTGAGGTCGGTGGCTCCAATAGTCCCTCCTTCCAATGGCATTGTAGAGCCGACACTAGGGCAGAGTGCAGTAAATAATCTCCTCTGGGGAGGCCGTACCTATCC
Organism: Calotriton arnoldi; assembly: GCA_963921515.1. Taxonomy (NCBI): domain Eukaryota; kingdom Metazoa; phylum Chordata; class Amphibia; order Caudata; family Salamandridae; genus Calotriton; species Calotriton arnoldi. The sequence goes on along the minus strand of CAWUFW010018883.1, from coordinate 194,392 downwards.
CGCAAGTCCTGGAATGGCAACAGCTCCCTGTCACCATAAAGATCGCCCACCATCTGCACTCCCAAGGCTTCCCACTCAGCCAGTGCCGACCAATCCCCACCATGCGGGAGGGCCGTGCACATCCCCAGAGGGATCTCCGGAGCATAAGGACGAGCCACCCCCGCCCTGCGTTGACACTGATTCCAACAGAGTCGCAACGTCCTCTCCTCACCAGTGAGCTGCCCAAGCCTTAACCGCTGTTGTAGGACAATAAAGGATAAGACGTGCCGTTTAACCCATTTCCCCTCAGGGCCATCTGGTCCCCGGAACTCCCGAGCCACCGCCTGAGTAAGTCACTGAAGCTGGGCCGCAAGGTAATATACTTCAAAATCCGGCACCGCCAGACCCCCATCGCCCCTCGGACGCATCATCGTCGTCAGAGCCACCCGTCGCCTGCCATCCCCCCACAAAAACCCTCCCACCATGGCGCGGAGCTGCCTAAATACGGAGCCAGGGACCCAGATCGGCAGCGTCCGAAAGTAATACAAAAGCCGGGGGAGCGCCACCATCTTCAGGAGTGCCACCCGGCCCGCCACCGAGAGCGGCAGTGTGCTCCAAAAGGCAAAACTGCCCTTGAGGCCTCGCATGGCCTTTCCTACATTACCCTCCAGCAATTCCTCGGGAGTATGATATATATGAGTGCCAAGATAAGGCAGGCATCGAGATTCCCAGCGGACCCCTGCGACCTGTTCAAGCTCTTCCCCTGACGGCAACACCGGGAACAAACATGTCTTCTGCCAGTTCACCCCCAGCCCGGATACCCTACCGAACTTATGGAGCAATCGCTTCGCTCCCCCCAAAGCCTCGTCCGAGTCTACAAGGAAGATTAATAAATCATCCGCATAGAGTGATATATACTGCGTGTCCCCATGAAGGGCCAACCCGAGGTAGTATATCCCCAGTCGGGCATGGGCAGCTAGCGGCTCGATGGCCAGTGCAAATAACAGTGGCGAGAGCGGGCATCTCTGCCGTGTCCCCCGGCCCACCGAACAGGAGGGAGAAATCTTCGCTCCCGTACGCACACGAGCTGTCACCGACTGATATAGAATCGCCGTCCATCTCACGAAGGAGTCTCCGAGTCCCATCACTCTCAGAACCCCCATTAAATACGGCCATTCCAGGCTATCAAAGGCCTTTTCAATGTCTACTGAGAGGATCACCGCCTCAGGGGTCATATGATGGTCCTCCCCAAAATACGTAAGAGGCGTCGCACATTAGTCGCCGTAGTGCGCCTTGGGATAAATCCCGCTTGATCACTATGGACTAGTCGCACCATGTATGGGAGGAGCCGCGTCGCAAGAATCCTACTAAGAATTTTATAATCAGTGGTTAACATGGACAGGGGCGGTACGCCGCCCTGAGCAAGGGGTCCTTGCCCGGTTTCAGTAAAGGGATGAGGATGGCCTCGCGAGCGGAGGCAGGCAATCGTCCCAGGGTCTGGGCCTCTCGGAAAACCGCCAGCAGCCTAGGAGCTAGTAGGTCAACATAAGTCAAATAAAACACTATCGGCAACCCATCGGTGCCTGGCGTCTTATTGCGTGCCATGTTTTTAATCGCTCCCCGTATTTCCCCCTCGGTGATTTCCCACCCCAGATTATCCGCCAGCGACCTCTCCAGTTGTGGTAAGTTTACCTCCGCTAAGAAGTCCTCGAGCTCCGCGCCCGATGTCCGGAGCCGGCTCTCATACAAGTCAGAATAATAGTCTAAGAACAACCCATTAATGTCCCCCTGAGTATAAACCTGGGTCCCCGCAGGCGATGTCAACGCCAATATAGGCGAGCCCCTAGGGACCGGGTTAGCCAACCAGGCCAATAGAGTACCCGTCTTATCCCGTTCTGCATGTGCCCGCACCAGATACGCCTTGTGGTCGAAACAGCGCAGCCGTTCCACCTGTACGGCCACACTTTCCCTAGCCGCTGCAACCGCGCCCTGCGCTTCCGGGTTCCCATAGTGGGCTCGTTCCACCTGCCGCAGCCGCTGTTCCGCTGTATCTACGTCAGAAAGGAGAGTCTTTCGTACCCCTGCCGTGTGAGATATGCATAGGCCCCGCACTACAACCTTAAAAGCATCCCATTCCAGTGCTAGGCTTGACGCTGTGCCCTCATTTTCATGGAAGTAATGCTCTATGCCAGCCTGTACCCCCGCACGGAAGACAGGGTCCTCCAAGGCCTCTGGGCGCAAGCGCCAAGTGGGGACTAAAGGTCTCTCCCTAGTCCAATTCAGTGTCAGCAGCAAGGGGTTATGATCCAAAATCGTCCGTGCCAGGTATTCACTAAGACGGACAGTAGCATGGATATCCGGAGAACACAACACAGCGTCCAATCGCACGTGTAAGTCATACAACGCAGAAAAGTAGGAATAATCCCTCTCTTCCGAGTGCTGCACCCGCCAGGTGTCTATGAGCCCCCATTTATCCTGCCAGTCTTTCCGGACTCGAGATAACCTATGGATAGGAGCCCCGGGTAACGGTGGATGGGATCTATCCATATGAATGTCAGTTACAGAATTAAAGTCTCCTCCCATAATCACTGGGCCGGTCAGGAAAGGCGCCAGTTTCCCCGACAGCCGAGCAAAAAAGGCAGCCTGGTCCAGATTGGGGGCATACACGCTGCATAACGTCACCTCCTTACCGTCTAATCTCCCCATGACCGCTACAAACCGCCCTTCCGGGTCTACTAGCTGTTGTGTCGGTTGAAAGGGAACCCCAGCTCGTACCCATATCAGTGCGCCCCTGGCAAAAGCAGAATAAGCCGTATAGAACAGCTGCCCTCTCCACCTATGTCGCAGCGCAACCCCCTCAGCTCGGTCGACATGAGTCTCCTGAAGAAAGGCGATCTGCACCCCCCTGCGCACCAAATAGGCGTGTATCTTATATCGCCGCTGCATCGTGTGCGTTCCCCGTACATTCCAGGTAATACATTTCAATTCAGGTAACATCCCCATAGTGATGCCTTGTCCACATCCTGAAAAGTACTCCCACCCATGGCACACCGGTGGCACTAACTATTCCCAAACTAAAAACTAAAAATCCCCAACTAACCCTCCCCAGAATAGGTCCTAAAACTCTAGTACCCATCCAAACCTTTCTCAAACTGTATCCCTGGTCTCTACCAGGGGTCCACTAAAGGACCGAAACTAGGGGGTGCCCCATAGCCGAGAAGAATTGGGTCCCTACCGCCGTGGAACCTAACCCCACGCCCCACCATCAAGATGATCTCCATACCATCCCAAATATTCCGCTGCAAAGAGGGTTGCTCCGGACAGGTATCCCCCCCTCCAAAACTATTCCCTCCTCCCGGTCTCACTCTCTCTCTTAGGGGTGCCCATGTTATTGCCTTTCCACTCCCCACAGAACATATGGAACTCAATTACTTGAGTCAGGCATCCGTAACCTCGTCCGCAGTCCCAGGAGTTACATGTGGCAACAGGATACTCCCAGCGTCAGTGCCATCAGAGTCCGCCCCCACAGATCCCTTCTCCGAGTCCGTTGGGGCCGACGTCTCCCGTCCCTGAGCCCGAGATATCTCCGCTACGGCCTGCAGTGCTGACAGTCTCTCCGTTTCTGTCTGTGTCACAGTAAGGCCCTGCGCGCCTGGGCGACATCGTCTAGTGCGTCTCGTGCGGCGCGAGCGCGGCGCTTCCACACGCCGCCTTGCACCACGTCCCGCCTCTCCTGATCCCGCTCTGTAGGAGTCCAGCCAATTCCAGGCTTCCCCAGGGTCAGTGTAGAAGTACGTGGCTCCATCCATCATCACCTTTAGGCGTGCGGGGAACAGCAGAGAATACTGGATACCTTCTTCTCTGAGCGCCCTCTTGACCTCCAAGAACGAGGCCCGATGGCGTTGCACCTCGAATGTATAATCCGGGAAGAGCGTCACACTGCTGTTATCCACCTTAAACGGGCCCGTTAAGCGAGCTCTGCTCAGGAGCAAATCTCTGTCCTTATAGTGGAGGAGTCGCGCCACCACCGGTCTGGGGGGCCTCCCAGGTGCCAGCTGCCTAGCCGGGACCCTATGCGCCCGCTCCAAGGCGTAGAAGGGAGACAGGCCCTCCGGCGCCACCACAGCCCGCAGCCAGGCCTCCAAGTAATCAACCATGTTGGCCCCCTCCACGCCTTCCGGCAGGCCCACCACTCGGACGTTATTCCTCCTATTACACCCTTCCGCGTCTTCGGTCCTGCGCTCCAATACCTGCAGTCGTCGGCGCACTTCTCCCATCTGGGCATCCAACGTCTTCTGTGCCGGCTCCAGGGTCTCCAAGGTGGTCTCAGTCTGCTTCACCCGCTCAGTTAGCTTTGCGTGATCTGCTCTGAGGAGGCCCAGGCCCAGGGTCACTTGCGCTATGTCTTGCTGTAGCGCATCCCTAGTGTCTGTGATAGCTTTGAGCTGGTCCACCTGCTTCTGCATCAGGCTCTCCGGGTGGAGCTCCACCTTGTCCTGCTGTCGATGTTCCGCCACGTCCACCTCAGGCTCCGGATGGGCCCCCCCCTGCTTGCCCCGTGGCTTCCCCATGGGTTGCAATTCCCTCGATTGCAGCCGTGGATGGGGGTACGCCCGCGTGTCGCCGATCTCAAGCCACCCGCTGCACTCCCCCCCCCACTCACCAGAAAGCACCATGGATGGCCCACCACCTCAGCTAGGCACTCCCTCCAGGGCTCGTGGTGGTCCACTAGTTGGTGCAAGCTCCTTTGACCACCCTAAAATTTTGATTGGCGGGTCCTCCAAACCCGCTCCCCGTTTGCGTGGTCTTCCACCGATACTGCCACAACGCGGCAAGCCCAGTCCCAACGCAGTATGCCCCGGTGGATCTGGGGATCCTGTCGCCGCACTTTTAAGGGCTGTGGTCTGTCCTTAGGCCGCTACCCGGGCCTCCGAGCCGCCGCTTCTGGGGCTCAAGCAGTGGTCCACCTTAACAATGCCGGGTGCTTCCCCAGGTGCGGGTCGCGGTAGCCTTCCACAAGGGGCAGTCCTCCCGCCGCAGCTCGAGCCAGTAGGCTATCTCAGGGGGGGCCCCCCCTTTCCCAACAGAGGTGCCCGTCCCGCCCTCACGGCCTTCCGGTGCACTGTCCTGCCTCTCCGCAGGAAATCCTGAGTGAGTGCCGGGAAATGGAGAGAAAATTAAAGGAAATGGGTCAGGCGGCTGGCCGCTGTCTCTATCTCTCCTGCCCCTGTCGCAATGGGCCACCAGCCCTCCGATCTCAGTAGGGGCACTCCATACAATTCCCCGGTGTCGCCTTCTCCGCTACCTCCCGGGCTTCGATCTCGCCCGCCTCTCCGCCCCACAAGCTCCTCACAGCTCCGTACGATGGCCCCAGAGGTCCACCCTGACCTCGCAGGAACTCTCAGCCCCCAGTCACAGCACGGGCCACACACCGGTTCCTGCTTACTACTTGCAGGCTCCTCCGCCGGGGTCAAGTGGAATCCAGCCCGAGGCTCCTCAGCGCCGCATCGGCCTCGTCTCGCCCCAGGCACCGGGATCACTCCAGCACCGGTCCCCTGGGATCGGGATCAGTCACCGCAGTTCCCGCGGCCCCTGACTTCCTCCGCGGAGCCCCTCCAGGGCATGCAGATCGGCCGCCGTACGTTGCCGCGGCCGCTGTGTCCAGCCCTCAATCGGCCGCCAGTTTGCACGCCGCGCGAGCCTCACCGTCTCCGCCGCTTTCAGGCATTACAGGCTCGGATTCTTCCGAAATCCGCTCTCCGAGCGTGCCGTATACGTTCGAGCTTCCAGCACGTAAGTTGTTGTGTGCCAGCTCAAGTGGTGAAGGCAGGATAAGGTCAGGATGAATGCTCGGCCAGCGGAGCCTCAGTCGGACGCGTCTAGTCCGCCATGCTGCCGACCACGCCCCCCATGTGTGTCCATTATCATCATGGTAAATGTTGTAAAGCGCTCTGATACCTTCGGGTATGGCCAGCGCTATATGAGACTCTTAAATAAAATAAATACTCCATACTCACACATATTTTAGATCTACATAATACATTAACAAAAATACACAATAACCCAAACTAAAAACCTATATATTTCTAACTAAACATTACCATATAAAATAATATGTTTATCACTATCAACACATAATATATTTGTATTAATATTTACTGATATGCTTACACTTTGAAACATAAAATAAAAAACAAATCATACTGAAAAAATAAAATGTAAAGAAATATGAAACATGCTTTCAAATCAAATAATAAAAATATTTGTTCATTAAAATTATTAATATAAAAAATATATTCTAAACAACACAACTCATCCCAATAACAAACATATTAGGCATTGTAATGTAATATAATAAATTGTTCATAAGGAACCCTATAACATATAAATGTACAATAAAATCTAAACTTATATATCATAAAGATGATATATTTATCTTAATTTCCTAATTTAATTAGAAACAATTAATAAAATGTTTATTTTAAAAAACATAACAATGCAAATGCAAAACGTTTGCATCAATTTATTTAGAATGCCATTATCATTTTCAATATTCAAAGAAATACTTAAAATAATTTAAAATGTAAAAAAAGTTAATTAATGTGTTTGCTTACTTGTTTTGCACGCTTGCACTGAGCCGGAGGGTTTCAGGTGTAACTAGCGGGGCCGCCATCTTGTGGGTTAGCGGACCAGTTCTTTCAACACTGGGGGGTTAAAAGGCACGCTGATGCGGACGCGCAGAGGACGCGCGCAGCGGGCGCGCCACAGGCGCGCCAAAGGCAAACCCGTCTGCGCCCGTCCGCACTCGGACCGGGCTCAGGGCCTGTCCCCCTGGTCGTTTCACTCCGAACACTGTGGTATATACCAGGGAGGACCTCATCAGACTGGACCCTGGAGGGGGAATCGTAAGGTGCCCCTGTATCCCCTTTGAGGTAATGCCCAACCGACTAAGAAGTATCTGCCCTAATTGTAACATACTTTTGCCACACATTCTGGATCTTCCGGCCTCTGGCCCTAATGATAGGACAGGAAGGAGGGATAATACAGCGGACCCACCTCCCCTTAGATGTATGCTGCTGAAAGCTGACTTTGATCAAACATAGTATTGAGTGTGCATTGCTTATTGAGGAACAAGATATTAAATTGGCCTTCATAACTGAGTCTTGGTCAGATCAGGCCTATGGACCTGATTTAGCTAATGCAACACCCCACTGTCACACTTTGGACAGACCTCATAGGAGATGGGGGGGACTAGCAGTCATTTACCATGACTCATTGAAGCCCATTTTTCACACTGCATCAAATGCCTCGTGTGAGGCTCTTTCATTTAGCCTACGCACCTCACACCATAGCACCTTCAAGGGGGTACTTCTCAACCGCCCTCCAGGCCCCAGGGGTGGTTTTTTAGAGTTTCTGGGGACTCTGCTCGAAGAAGGGCTATGTGCAGATTCCTTTACGGTGCTAGGGGATTTTAATTTCTATCTGGAGGATCAATCCGACTCAGATACTATCACACTGGAGCAAGTGATGGAGGCAGGTGAACTGAAGCAGTTGATTGGAGTACCAACACATAGCAAGGGGAACACGCTGGCTGGGATCTACTCCAACAATCCAAGACTGGCAGTCACCTCGGTATTCCCATTGGTATGGTCTGATCATAGCGCCATTCTCTTCGAGGTGAAAGAGTCAAAGGGCCAAAAACTTAGATCAGAACCCACAGGGAATATTGGAAAAAGAGTTTGGAAAAACTTGTATTGCGAAGAGTTAGGGGAAGCATTAAAAAATACCAAGCGTCCTCTCCCTGCAGAGGTAGACGAAGCTACCTCTGCATACACGGAATGGCTAAAAGCAGCATGTAATAAACTCGCCCCCGTTAAAAAGAGGACCCCTAAACGGGCTCAACCGTCTGCCCCTTGGTTTTCGGATGAATTAAAAAACCAAAAACAGGCCTGAAAACGTTTAGAAAGGGTGTGGAGGAGAGGCTACAAAAGCGTGGATAAAGAAAGTTATAAGCAAAGTCTTAGACAGTACAAGGAAAGACTGTTGGAAACCCAAAAAAAAGTTCTTTGCAGAACAAATCTCTCAGGCCAAATCCAATCCCAAAGAACTCTTCAAAACCATCACTAAACTTGCGGCCCCAACGGCCCCCAAGAGCCAAAGTATCCCAGAACTCTGTGAAATATTGGCCAATTTCTTCCAACAAAAAGTGGAATCTATCTTTTCCTCATTTAGCTTAGCTCACAGGGGGATAAGGGTGATGCCACAAAGTATGGAACCAAACACACCGGTATTAGACAAATTCTCTCTGTTAGAGACACCAGATGCAATCAAACTTCTGAATTCCATTCGATCCGGATCCCCGATGGATCCATGTCCGGCATCGGTATTAAAACAAATCCCAGAAGTAATAGGGTCGACCCTTACACCGTTGTTTAACGCCATAATTACAACTGGCAAATTCCCTAGCAACTGGAAGAAGGCCTCTATCCTTCCCCTATTAAAAAAAACAACCCTGGACCCCAGTGATCCAAACAGTTACAGGCCAATTTCAAGACGTCCACCTCCTGCCAAAATTATTGAAAAGGCCATGAACACCCAGCTCAGCACATTTCTTCAAACTAACAATCTACTCGACCCATCGCAATATGGGTTTAGAGCAGAACACAGCACCGAGCTGGCTCTAATTAAATCTACAGAGGAGGTTAGGGAGGCGTTGGACAGAGGAGGAAAGGCAATTCTGATTATGTTAGATCTGTCAGCAGCCTTTGACACGGTCCATCATGAAGTTCTGATGGACCGGCTGTCTGAAACTGGGGTACAATGAGCTGCATGGAACCTTCTGCAGTCTTTCCTCTCTGGAAGAACGCAAACAGTGGAACTGGACAACCACAGGTCAAAGCCTTTCTCTCTCCCGTGTGGGGTGCCACAGGGCTCATCGTTAAGCCCGACGCTCTTCAACGTGTATGTGATCTCTTTGGCAGGCCTGTTCAAATCCTATGGCTTCCAAATTACCTCCTATGCAGACGGCACGCAAATAGTGTTGTCAATCAGAGACGGGGAAGAGAAGGAAACAGGGGCTCGCTTTCATGATTGCATGAAGGCCATCTCAGGATGGATGTCGTCTAACTGCCTAAAATTAAATTCAGGCAAAACAGAGGTCATCATGTTTGGAAACAACCCTAACCTGTGGACGCCAGATTGGTGGCCAGAAGAGCTGGGTGTCTGCCCCGCACCCACCAGGAAAGCAAAAAACCTGGGGGTGATCGTGGATAACAAGCTCACGTTTGGCGATCACATAAGCTCGGTGGTCTCTGCATGTTTCCTAATTCTCAGAATCATAAGGAAAATAAAGTTCTTTCTCCCTGAGGGCAGTCTCAGGACAGTGATCGCGGCCCTTATTATGGCGCGGCTTGACTATTGTAATAGTCTATATTTAAATGCCCAAAGACAGCACATTAATAGGCTTCAAATCGCACAGAATGCAGCAGCCAGATTGCTTACGGGAACTCCTAAATTTGTCTCTGTAAAGAAGGAGTTAAAACAACTACACTGGCTCCCCGTGAAGCAAAGGGCACGTTTTAAAGCCCTCTGCATGGCTTTTAAAGCCCTCAATGGAATCGGCCCCACCATTTGAGGCAAACATTTAAATGGTATGTTCCCGCAAGGAATCTTCGGTCCACAGGAGCGAAACAAGTCCTAGTTCCCCCGATTAAAAAAGCCAGCTGGGGTGGCAGAAGTTTCATCACCTGTGCCTCTAAGGCATGGAATAAGCTCCCGTTCCACTTGAAGAACTCAGCAGATCTCCTCTCCTTTAGAAAGGGGCTGAAAACTTGGCTTTTCTCACAGTAATACCCCCACTACTGATAACCAGCAGGTATGCTCAGCGCCAGGACACCCTATGGTAACCGTGTGCTTTATAAGTTTAAATAACATAACATAACATATTAAATGATACATGTTTATATAAAGTGTGTTACAAACACTTTACTTCATTAATATTTTTTGACTTATTTTAGATTTTACCAATATTTTTATAAAATAAAAATGATCTAAATATTTACAATAAAATATTTTTACATTTAATATCATTTATATAAACATTCAAAATAATTATAAACATTTAAAAAAAAATGTAACAAAATACATTTATACATTTAACAATATTAATTTGCATATCAGAAAAAAATTTACATGAAATAGTAAATAAATATATATATATAATTAAAAATATCCCACCCTTATCCCCTAAAAACCCAGCATCTCCTATTTAAAAAATTATATATGCATTATTTGTAAACATTAATACATCAAAAAATACAAATTTCAAAAAAATCGTATTAAATAAATTATCTTACTAAAAACACAAATTGAAAAAAATATTAAATATATAAAATCAAAAACACTACAATAAAATGCATACAAAATAATACTTACAAATGATATTATATACAATAGTATTTTCTAAATTTCTATTATTTACAACAATATTAAAAACAACACTTAAAACAATATTTTTACCTTCAATATTCCTGCCGACGATATTTTTGTATTATGATATTTGTATTCACTATTTAGTCCAAACACCACAGTGTCACTTTCTTGCACCTTTAGGGTTTTTGGTGTGGTAAGTGTTGAAATTTCCTGCTTCTTTTAGATTTTATTTTTAATAAATGTTCCATTTTTATTGGTTAGTTTGCTTTATGGTTGGTTTCTTTGGTTAGTGTTCATTTAGTTGGAATTGTATTACTTTTTACCTTATATGGTGGATGCTAGTTAGTGTTTCTCCTTTAATATAATAAATATATACATATATATATATATATTCACTGAAAAAACCATAGGTTTCAGACACGTTATAGTTAGAAATTAGCATTTAAAAAACCTTTGAAATTCACTGAAAAAACCATAGGTTTTAGGGACAGTTATAGTTAGTTGGACATTTCACTCGTACAAAACCCGTGAAATTCCCCTGTTATAGTTAGTTCAGCTAACTATAACTCGCGCCTCGCAATGCACTGCTGATGACGTCACATATTACATCACTCATGACATGGTCAGTGACATCACTGATGACATCTCAAATGACATCACTGATGACATCATCCAGTGACTGTGTGTTTCTGTAAAGTTTAAATATTTTTAATATATATAGGAAAAGACGTATTGAAGAATGAGTGGGTGTCTAAGTGTCTGTATGGATGATTTAGTAGGTGCGTGACTGACTCTATAAGTGAGTGATTTAACATATCTTACTGAATGCATGGGTTAGTGACTAAACTGGGTGAAAGTCTGTATCCGTCTGTCTGTTGCTGTGTAAGTGGCTGCATGTGTTTGTGAATAGCTACATGAGTGTCTATATGAGTTATTGAATGGTTCTCTGAGTATCTGTATGGGTGCCTCAGTGTTTGTGTGGGAGGGGTGTGTGCGACTCTGTGCATAGATGTGTGAGTGGGTGATTCACTGGGTGGATGGTTTCAAGAGTGCATCTGTGATAGACTGTATGGGTGGGTAAGTGTGTGTAAGAGTGTGTTAGTGAGTGAATATATGTCCCAGTGGTACATGTGTGAGTAACTACATATGTGAAAGGCAGTATATATGTGTGTTGGAGTATATAAATAGCTATAAGCGAGAGTCAGTGATTGTGATAGTGGCTGTATGGATGAGTGTGTGCTTGTATCAGTGATTGTATAAGAGCGTAACAATGTGGTAGTATTTGTATGATTAAGTGAGTTGGTGTGTGTATAACTGTATAGGTGAGTAAATGGCAGTGTGTTTAATTATTTGCATGACTGACTAGGTGTGTGAGTACCTCTATGGATGAGTGGCGGTGTTTGAGTGTCTATATAGGAGTAAGAGTGCATATGATAAGGTCCTGTACTGAGTGACCATAAGTATGAGTGACTGTACGGGTGAGTGAGTGGATGTGTGTGTGTAGACCTAAGAATCAGTGAGTGGGTATGTAGTTATTGGTGTTGGAGTGTCTATGGTTTTGCGAATGGCAGTCTGTAATTTAGATTGGGTATATCAAAGGGTATATTAGGGTGTGAGGAGGTGCATCAGATTATCACGTGGATGATGTCATCAGTGATGTCATTTGAGATGTCATCAGTGATGTCATCAGTGATGTCACTGACCATGTCATGAGTGATGTAATATGGGACGTCATCAGCAGTGCATTGCGGGCGCGAGTTATAGTTAGCTGAACTAACTATAACAGGGGAATTTCACGGGTTTTGTACGAGTGAAATGTCCAACTAACTATAACTGTCCCTAAAACCTATGGTTTTTTCAGTGAATTTCAAAGGTTTTTTAAATGCTAATTTCTAACTATAACGTGTCTGAAACCTATGGTTTTTTCAGTGAATTTCAAAGGTTTTTTAAATGCTAATTTCTAACTATAACGCCCCTAAAACCTATGGTTTTTTCAGTGAATTTCAAAGGTTTTGTAAATGACAATTTATAAATGTATTAATTGTTATATTTATTTTTTTGATACTGATTTACTACATTTTTTAAAACTATTTATTTTTATATATTTTATTTATTAAATTACATTGTAATTACATTATACATTACATTACAAAATATACTTTCTCAGAATGAATTACTTTAGTTTAAATAGTTTGCAAATAGGCAATAGAGTTTTAAGTACAGTAGTTACAGTTGTTGCAATGGGCAACACAATTTCAAACACAATGCAACATTGAGATCAATGTGAATTTCTAGTTAAATGCAATTAGTTACTTTATGGATTACTTTTCTAACCACAGGACTGGATCCTAGATTCAGTCCTGGGACATCTCCTGTAAACAGTTGAGTAAAAGCGTTTTGGTTACAGTAGTGATTTTTAAGGAATATTATTGTATTTTAAAAGTTGACACAGAAACTTTTTCACATAGAATCACCAATGTTATCCTATGGGAGGAAATTCACTTAGCAGGTAAGTAGTGTTATCGTTACTTTTTCTTACTCAGTGTTGGATCCTGGATCCAGCACTGGTGCATCTCCTGTAAACAGTTGAAAGAATGCGTTTAAGTCATACAGGCGATTTTTAAGGAATATTTGTAATTTGTGAAAATCGACACTTTGAAACTTTTCTGCTGAAAACCAGACAATGGATTCCTATGGAAGGAAATGTAAGTTACTGGTAAGTACGGTTAGAATTACTTTTCAGGGTCAGTGCTGGGCTAAAAGATGCAGCACTGGGTTCTCTCCTGATAACAGGTGAGTAAATTGGAATTCGTACTTTGGTTGATTTTAGAGGAATATTATAAAGTTCCAAAACTCCACACTTAGAAGAATTTCCAAGTGAAACCAGTCAATGTTAGCCTATGAAGGAAATTCAAGTTACCGGCAAGTACGGTTAAAATTACTTTTCAGGACCAGTACTGGGCTGAAAGATGCAGCACTGAGGTCTCTCCTGATAACAGGTGAGTAAATCAGAATTCGGATTTTGGCTGATTTTAGAGGAATATTTGTATGTTTCAAAAATCAACACTTAGAAACTTTTTCAGCAAAAAGCAGGCAATGATATCCTATGGAAGGAAATTCAAGTTACTGGTAAGTACGGTTAAAATTACTTTTGAGGATCAGTACTGGGCTGAAAGATGCAGCACTGAGGTCTCTCCTGATAACAGGTGAGTAAATCGGAATTCGTATTTCGGCAGATTTTAGAGGAATATTTTAAAGTTCCAAAACTCCACACACAGAAGAATTTCCAAGTGAAACCAGTCAATGTTAGCCTATGGAAGGAAATTCAAGTTACTGGTAAGTACGGTTAAAATTACTTTTGAGGATCAGTACTGGGCTGAAAGATGCAGCACTGAGGTCTCTCCTGATAACAGGTGAGTAAATCGGAATTCGTATTTCGGCTGATTTTAGAGGAATATTTTAAAGTTCCAAAACTCCACACTTACAAGAATTTCCAAGTGAAACCAGTCAATGTTAGCCTATGGAAGGAAATTCAAGTTACTGGTAAGTACGGTTAAAATTACTTTTCAGGACCAGTACTGGGCTGAAAGATACAGCACTGAGGTCTCTCCTGATAACAGGTGAGTAAATCGGAATTCGTATTTCGGCTGATTTTAGAGGAATATTTGCACAATGGTGAAGGGAGGGGGTGGGGCCTGAGGTGACATCTGTGCAAACGCGCCCCGTGGCGCGTTTTAAGTTGGGGGATTAAGTCCCCTTGAATCATGAGGGTCCCTAGGGGCCAACTAGCCCACCAGGAACCTCCAGTATGCGCCAGGGGCTGCGTTGCAGAGACGTGTAGAGAGGCCACACCCCTTTTACACCTCTCTGCAACGCAGCTCTGTGGCGCTTTCTGGATGTACCTGTTGGGCTAGTTGGCCCCCAGGGACCCTCAGGATTGAAGGGGAATTACTTCCCCATCTGCAAACGCGCCAGGGGGCGCGTTTGCAGAGTGGTGAAGGAAAGGGGCGGGGCCTGCGGGCCCGATCGTTTTTTTTTCCCCTGAAGGGGGCTGTGTGGCCCCCTTCCTTTTTCCTATTTTTGGGCCCTGGGGACCCCATCCCCCAGGGCCTTACCCCTTTTTTATTTTTTTAAAATTAAACGGGAAGGGGGCCGCGTAGCCCCCTCCCGTGGCCGAATCCTGCCCCGGGGACCCCATCCCCCGGGGCATGGCCACACTTTTAAATTAATTTCTAAGGAGGGGGCTGCGTGGCCCCCGTCCTCAGGCCTCCTTTTGCCCCGGGGACCCCATCCCCCGGGGCAGGCCTTTTTTTTAAATTGTTTTTTATTATTTCTGGGGAGGGGGGCCGCGTGGCCCCCCTCCCGGGCCACTTATGGCCCCGGGGACCCCATCCCCGGGGCCTGGCCTCTTGTTGGGGACTGTGGGGGGTCCCCAAACCCCCACAGTCCCGCCGGCTCCCGTGTCCTAAGGGAGCCGGCATTGCTTCTACATGGGGAGCAGCTAACATGCTGCTCCCCATGTGGAAAAGCAATTGTCTTTGGATATTGGAAGCGAGAGCAGGTTTCCTGCTCTCTCTTCCAATATCCAAAGCAGTTTGCAATGACAGGCCCCGGGGAGGTGGTGGTCCTCGGGGCTGCGGGAGGGCCGAGTGCCCTCCCGCACCATTTTAAAATGAAAGCCCCGGGGGTGGCGGTCCCGGGGCTTGGGGGCCCTTTGAGGCCCCCCATACATAAATTTAACCCCCCACCATGCCCCCGGGACTTGGGCCACCCGGGGCAAAATACAATCGAAGCGCGGGAGACCGCGCTCGATTTCTCGGCAGGATCCGCGCACCCTGAGCGCATCCTGCCGATTTAAAAAAAAAAATAATAAAATTTGCCCATGGGGTACTTGTGGGACCCCCTGAGCAGACCTAGGGGGTCAGGGTGTTGCTACCCTTCTTTTGCCAATATCTTTGGCGCCGTTTGACGAATCTTTGCGATATTTTCAAAACTAATGGTTCACTCAGGTCAGCTCCTGTCTTGAAAGTTTCGGGATGATTCATTAGGCGGGAGCCGAAAAAAAAGGGGGGGTCCCAAAACACGTTTTCCCCATGTTATTTTCCATAGGAATTTTGAAACAGGCTACAGCCTGAATTGCTGAACGGAATTACACCAAATTTGGCAAAACGGTAGCTCTTGGTTCAGAAAGCGCCCTTTTTTTTAAATGGTGTAAATCCGTTCAGTAGTTCATGAGAAATTCAAAAAATAAAAATTTACATATCTGAGCACCAAGGAGGATTCGCGAACCCTCCCGAGCACGAGCTTCATTTTGATTGGCTGTCAACACTCCAAACCAGGAAGTGTTGGCAGCCATCTTGTGACTCAGTACTGAGTCAGAAGAAGAAAGGAGAAAAAAGGATAAAAATCAAGAAAAGGGGGCAGGCTAGAAACACCCTGACCCCCTTGGCCTGGTCAGGGGGTCCCACAGGGTCCCCAGGGCCAAAAAAAGCATTTTTTATTTTATTATTTGGGCCGAAGTCGCGCTGGGTGCGTGAATCCCACCGATAAAATTTAAAAAAATGAAGCGTGCGCTCCCGCGGTTTGTTTTAATAAGCCCCCGGGTGGGCCAGGTCCCGGGGGCTATGTGCGATATATATATACGGGGGCCCGTGATACGGGGGCCTCACGGGCCCCCGCAGCCCTGTGGACCGCCACCTCCCCGGGGCTTTTGATCAAAAGTGTGGGGGGACTCCTGCCCCTCCACGCTGCCCCGGAGACTGCCACCTCCCCGGGGCATCTGTAGTTATGTGCAGGGGGCCTCGGGGGCCCCCCAAGCCCTGTGGACCGCCACCTCCCCGGGGCTTAAATTTAAATTATAAAGTGTGGGGGGGGCTCTTGACCCTCCCCGCACTGCCCCGGGGACCACCACCTCCCCGGGGCATTGATCGTGAAGTTGCAAACTCTGCTTCGGTTAATGGAAGCGAGAGCAGGAAACCTGCTCTCGGTTCCATGAAGCAAAGCAAATTGCTTTTGGACAAGGGGAGCTGCATGTTAGCAGCTCCCCTTGTCCAAAAGCAATGCCGGCTCCCGCAGGAGGCGGGGAGCCAGCTGGGACTGTGGGGGCATTGGCGCTCCCCCCACGGTCCCCAACATAAGGCCAGGCCCCGGGGGATTGGGTCCCCGGGGCCAGAAGTGGCCAAGGGAAGGGGGGCCACGTGGCCCCCCTCCCGTACTTGTTAATTAGTTTTTTTTTTTTAAAAGAGGCAATGCCTTGGGGGATGGGGTCCCCGGGGCTATTATTGGCCTCAGCAGGGGGGCCACGCGACCCCCTTTCAATATTAAAAAGAAATGCTGGCCAGGCCCCGGGGGATGGGGTCCCCGGGGCCAATAGTGGCCCAAGGAAGGGGGGCCACGTGGCCCCCGTCCCGTAATTTTACAAAATAAAAACAGGGGTAATTCCCCGGGGGATGGGGTCCCTGGGGCGAATACCGAATAATGGAAGTAGGGCGGTTTTTTTTCTCTATTTTGGAGTCGCGATACCAACGCGGCTCTCAGCATGCCCCCCATGTAACGTCGCATTGGATTCGCGAATCCACCTCAAATAAATAATTTAGTAGCATATAAATTTAGAAGGTAGTGTTGTATTTGTGAAGTTGTTTTAAAGAGGTAGTGTGATTAAAGTTAATGATAAGATCAAAATTGATAGAGTTAGTAAAAATATATAAAATTAAAAATTAATAGTTCAACCTGGAAAGTGTATTGTGTTGTAGTTCATTGAATTCATGCTTTTGTTTTGTGGATTCACGACGGGTTCGCGAATCCTGAAAATATTAAAAAAGAGTATGTATGTTAAAAAAAAAAAAGATTCACTTTTGGGTTATAGGTTGGCTCTAAAAAGAGCTTAAACACACCTTAGATAAGGGGTAGGAGGAGACGCCCCACTTCGCCCTCCTAGGTATACCTTCACACACACATAGAAATGGGGCTGCACAAGTAATGTCACTGCGAAAAATAGGAGAATAACACACAAGTGTTTTAATATTGCCCTCACCCACAGAAATCTGTGGCATGCTTCATCACAGGGCTGCTAACACACCTCCGCGCAAGCCAACGCTGGAAGTGGAGCAATAGGGAGGGGGAGATAAAACAAACACTAAAAGACACTGTGCGGGATCAAGTGAAAGGTGCAGAACAATATTTAAAATTGACCTCGGGATCTCCAAACCAAACCCTTTAATGATGGACTCACTGGTCTTATTAAAAGGTCATTTCAGGACCAGTGGATGGTGGTATGGTGAGTATTAATGAACCACCTACCCCTCCAATCTGCAAACTGTCGACATGTTTCAGCCGGCTTATGCGAAATCCCCGGCTTTCATCAGGACTAAGAAAGATCCCTTAGACACTATCCCTACCTCCTTACTTGTGGAGTAGACCGTGGTCACAATCTGAGTGAATGCTCAGGTCTAGTGGCAGAGTAACTTACTCCCAGTGAGTATACTGCAAATAATGAGAAAGTTACGTACATGAACAAACTAGATAAAGTGCACACGGTGTTAAGTGTAATAAAAACATACAAACACAAGTGAAGAAAAGTGATTTTATCCCTCTAGTTCAAAGATGCGACCCGATGGGTTCTAAAATTAAGAATAGACACCCCACAACAATGTGCAGGGCCCATTGTCGCATGGGAGCGCGTATATGGAGCTCTTTAAGTACATAAAGATGCTTAAAAACCTACAAAAAGAAAATGGAAGAAACTAACAGTGAGATAGGGGAATATAAAGACTATCTCCTCAGATCCAAAGTAGATAAACTTCAGAAATACTTCAAGAAATTCTCAAAAGAGAAAGTTTATCCCTATACTACAGAGGAATACATTCAAAAGAAACTAGAGGATATGAAAAAGGGCCCCAACAGGGAAGGCAGGAACTCTGATAGAACAAGTTCGAGCAGCGAGAACAGTGACTATAAGAGGAGACCACGCAGAAGAGGGAAAGGGAGGGGTTCTTTTGGAGGGCCCCGTCCTACATTTAATCCCATGTACCCCAATTTCCCAGGACAAAATTTTGGCTGGCCACCTATGTACCATCAATTCCCACACATGCAGGCAGCCCAGACGCCACAGTATCCACAGATGCCAAATCCTTTTTTAGGGAGAGGCAGAGGAAGAGGCAAGGGCAACAGAAGGGAGCGACAGGTGTGCAATGGGAAGATCTGGACCAGAGGGTGACCAGGAGCATGGCGAGGGATCCCTCTCCAGGGACGAGCAGGGAATTACCCTGGTGATGAACTTGACAGACACACCCCTGACTGGTCCGCAAGAAGCACTCCTTAACAAGGGACTTGGATTCGTCCCAACCAATACCCTAGATGTCTTCAGGATCCTCCAAGAACTGGAAAAGGTGGACGATTTGATGAATGACCAGTACAGATTCCAGCTTCAGAATATCGTACGACAAGATTGTACTCAGAAGATCCAAGATTTCGACAGTGTATGCCATATATATTTCATCTTCTGTTTGAAAGTGACTTGTCTGGACTTTCATATGCAGTGAACCACATATTAAAAACAGTAGTTCATCTTACACATCTTTCTGCAAAAGAATTTTTGGACAAAGTTCAACAACGAGACGATCATTTAGAATCTCAGTTAATTAATTTGATGGCTTGTCAATGTGGTACTAATGAGTATTGGTATCGTCGTCATGGAGAACTTAAATGTATGTTTAGGAACTTAGGAACCCCTACGTGGTTTCTTACACTTAGCTGTGCTAAATACGCATGGGACGATTTACTTGAATTTCTCCGAGAAGCAAATTCAAAAGTAAAAAACATTGAATTGAAGACAGCTGGAGAAATGTGTTCGATGCATCCTGTAAATGTGTGCAGATATTTTAATCATAGGTTTCAAGCTATAATGTCTTTTATCTGCAATAAAAATAATCCACCTCCTGGAGAAGTTATTGATTTCTTTTGGAGAAAGGAGGACCAAGCCAGAGGTGCTCCTCATATACACATGCTATTATGGATCAAGAATGCACCTAAATTTGGAACCGATTCTGATGAAACTGTTTTGTCTTTCACTGAAGACTATGTTACCTGTGCCATTCCAAAAAAAGGAGGAGAAAACAGCTTAAGACAACAAGTTTTACGGTTTCAAAGTCATCGATGTGGAAAATATTGCCAACGGTAATACATGTCAACGGGAACATTTTATACAAAATGTCGTTTTGGATTCCCACTCCAGTAATTTCAAAAGGAAGGGTCAACAGTTTTATGTCAGCAGTAAGACTTACAATAGCTCGAAAATATCCGAAGAAAACTCACAACATAAAAAGAACTGAAGATTCAAAGTATATTAATTACTACAATCCAGTGATTTTGACAATGTGGAATGCAAACATGGATATCCAGTATGTTGCAGATAATTCGATTGCTGTTGCTCGCTATGTTACGTCATATATAACCAAATCTGAAAAGACGATATGAAAGAAATGTAGGAAGAAATTTCGCAAGAGAAGGCTCTTGGGTGCTGATTCCGATTCCGGTCGCAAAACGTACCGACCGACACGGACCGTGAATGGAGACCGACCGACACGGACCGGTGCCGTACGATCCGCGCAGTAGGATGCAATACGTGTGAATTACAACCCACCCGTACGGAACACAAGCCACACGTCCGAACCGTTCGGAAAGCATTGATTCGGCCGTAAACCGTCCGGGAATCGTACCGACCGACACGCATCAGGAATGGACCCGACCGAAACGTACCCGCGATGCACGACCCGCGCAGTACGATGTAATACGTGTGAAACGAGACCGACTCGCACGGAGCACGAACATGAAGACCGAGACGTACAGAAATCTGTGACTAGCAAACAATAGACCCCTTTGCGTCCGACGCGTACGCCAACGTAGAAACACAGCTGAATGTCAGTGTGACAGACCCGGGTCACCCCGCAAGAGCCACTGTCAGCGTCCGACCTGGTCAAACGAACGTCTCCATGCCCAACAAAAGCAAAGGAAATAATCATAAAAAATGACCAAAAAAGCAATGACAAAGCCAATTAAAAAAAAGGAATAAAGACACACCCACAACTCCAACTACATAAAGGCCAGAAATCCCTACCATGATCCTTTGCAAAATACAGACATAGGACAGCAGACAACACCACCACACTGCAGAGACACACCACAACTCACACACCACACAACAACTACACCATTTGCACCACTTAAAAACTAAATCACATATTCACTGACAAACTCACACCCACCACACTCACTTACACCCTCACACACACATCAATCCCCACAACCACCCAGCACCATGCCCCCCAAGAAGAATCCAAAGTTCACAGATAGTGAGTTGGAAGTCATGATTGATGATATACTCAGAGTAGAGCCACAGTTGTTTGGCACATTGGTCCAACAGACCCCCATGTCACAGAAAACTAAAATGTGGGAGAGGATTGTCGACAAGGTCAACGCACAGGCCCCTTGTCTGCGCACAAAGGACGACATACAGAACACGTACTATGATGTGCGCAGGAGGGTCAAGAAGCTCATCGACAGGGAGCACACCTTGAGCTAGCGGACTGGCGGTGGCCCTCCTGCCAAACAAACACACTTCAGGTCCTGGGAGGAGAAGGTGCGGGCCATCCTACCACCGGAGAGCATCCATGGATTAAAAGGAATACCAGAGCCTGGTGAGTACACAACCAATATACATAATATTGTGTTGCAAAACACACATATCACTGTCAAGGGGACTGTGAAACCAAGTACTGCCAGCAAAGCCATACCAACAGAAAGGCAAGTATCCTGTGATGTGTATGCCAGTTACACAAACACAATACCTGCCATCCCACAGTAATATGGAACTACGTCATAACATGTACAAACCTAACAATAAATACTGCAAGGCATTACCATAAATCACCAACAAACACTGTCACCCATTTTGCCACCACTGTCATACCACCTCACAGGAAAGCTGAGTCAAAATTAAGGAAGGTTGGGCTGCTGGGAATGTGCATGTAGCAGAAAGCATGATGGGAGTTGCAGTCACAGCCAACAGTCCCCAACCCACATGTCCCAGCAAGCTCACAATGAACCATGCTCACCACACAGGGAGTGCAAAAGTACTGCGAAGATGGCTGACACTAGGCCCTGCTGTGGGGAGCACAAGGCCCTGCTGGGACTTGGCCTCAAACAAACAACAGGACACCAATGCCTGACAGCCTGAAAGGTAACTTCCACTCCCAGCAATGGAAGCATGCTGCAGGGTGGGATATCTTGCCTAGTGGGAAGGAGTACTGCCAGCTCTGACTACATCTACCAGCAGGTACTTGCACACACACACCCCTTAACACAAACTACACACAACCCACCTGGTATAATGCATTCCCTCAGACTCAATTAAAATATCTCACAAAGATTTACCACACTGGGTTCTGCTGTGTGAAGCACGTGGGCTTGTTGGGACTTAACAAACACCAGGACACCACTGTCTGCCAACTTGTCAGCACAGGCACACCCCCACATGGGGAAAATGAATCACAGGAAGGAAGCTTGGGTATGCTGGGAAGGTGGGTGTAGCCAAAAGCATGATGGGAGTTGCAGTCACAGCCAACAGTCCCCCACCCACATGGTCCCACAAGCTCCACCCAAAACCATGCACATCTCACCGGGAGTTGCAAAAAACTGACAAGATGGCTGAGAATGGGCTCTACTGTGGGGAGCACAAGGCCCTGCTGGGAATTGTGCCCAAACAAACAATAGGACACCACTGTCAGTCATCTTGCCATTGCTGTCTCAATCACTCACAGGGAAGCAGAGTCACAGGAAGGAAAGTTGGGTATGCTGGGAAGGTGGGTGTAGCCAAAAGCATGATGGGAGTTGCAGTCACAGGCAACAGTCCCCCACCCACATGGTCCCACAAGCTCCACCCAAAACCATGCACATCTCACAGGGAGTTGCAAAAAACTGACAAGATGGCTGAGAATGGGCTCTGCTGTGGGGAGCACAAGGCCCTGCTGGGAATTGTGCCCAAACAAACAACAGGACACTACTGTCAGTCATCTTGCCATTGCTGTCTCAATCACTCACAGGGAAGCAGAGTCACAGGAAGGAAGGTTGGGTATGCTGGGAAGGTGGGTGTAGCCAAAAGCATGATGGGAGTTGCAGTCACAGCCAACACTCCCCAACCCACATCTCCCAGCAAGCTCCACCCAAAACCATGCACATCTCACAGGGAGTTGCAAAAAACTGACAAGATGGCTGAGAATGGGCTCTGCTGTGGGGAGCACAAGGCCCTACTGGGAATTGTGCCCAAACAAACAACAGGACACCACTGTCAGTCATCTTGCCATTGCTGTCTCAATCACTCACAGGGAAGCAGAGTCACAGGAAGGAAGGTTGGGTATGCTGGGAAGGTGGGTGTAGCCAAAAGCATGATGGGAGTTGCAGTCACAGCCAACAGTCCCCAACCCACATGTCCCAGCAAGCTCACACTGAACCATGCTCACCACACAGGGAGTGCAAAAGTACTGCCAAGATGGCTGACACTAGGCCCTGCTGTGGGGAGCACAAGGCCCTGCTGGGACTTGGCCTCAAACAAACAACAGGACACCAATGCCTGACAGCCTGAAAGGTAACTTCCACTCCCTGCAATGGAAGCATGCTGCAGGGTGGGATATCTGGACTGGGGGGAGGAGGACCGCCAGCTCTGACTACATCTACCAGCAGCCCCTGTCACACACACCCCTACCACCAACACCAAAATACACACCTGGGATTATGCTCCACAAGAGAGTGAGTGAAAAGTCTCTCCCAAGATCTCTGACAATGGGCCCTGCTGAGGGGAGCACAAGGCCCTGCTGGGACTTGGGCTCAAAGTAACAACAGGACACTACTGCCTGACAGCCTGAACGTAAATTGTGACTCCCTGCAATGGAAGCATGTCTCATGGGGGGGATTACCTGGCCTCTGTGGGTGAAGGACCTGCAATGACTCCAAATGCAATCAAATCCACCTCAAAAACACACCTCCTCAGCCAGAACAAATAGCACCCTTGCGACCAGTCACTCCGAAAGTAAATGCCTTGGCAAGATGGCTGACACATGGTCCTGATGTATGAATTGGCTGCAAGTCACACCTACACACTGGCCAACTCAAAAACATTTACACTCACAGCCATTGGAACTGTAGGTATCCTCCCACTGTCTGTAGATGCAGTGTCCCTGGGGTGTCCCCTGACCTGGCTATGAAGGTGTGTCTCGTAGATTAAAATTGGGGAGATGCAGACATAGTACATAGCACCAAGCACACACAATGTAACCTATACATTATTGACAGTGGACACCTGACAGTGACTTGGATGGACACACCCAAATAGCTGACACTGTAGCATGGTGTCATTCCCAAAAAGGTGCAGTTGTGAGCTGCATTTCAATCCCACATCGTTCTGCGTTGTACGCATCATTCACACAACACATCACTCACTGTCATAGACACTCCAAACACAATTACTAACCTGGACTGCATCGGAGGAGGCATGCAGCTCACAGCAGCAGAACTGCAACACACACACCTCTGGCCATCACTGTCATGAGCATGGAAAAGCAAGAGAGATGCTGTGCCCAATCCCTCTCACCATGGAGGAAATAGACAAGTTAAAAGACGTTAGCACTGACAAAACTCAGCACCAACATCATTAGCTACGGTAACACCATGACTTGTATGAAAGGAGATGTGAACTAGGAACACAGACAACCAAATAGTATCTCACATTAGATCTCAGGCATACCGGACTGTGACCATGTTGCACAGACACACCAATGTGACGCACAGAGCAAAGCAAAAACTGCCACCACACATGCCCCAAGCTTGCTACATACCCTAAGTGTAAGTGTACGTATGTCATCGTTAAAGCACAAATGTGGACAGGGATGATACAGCTGTGTCAGGCATGTGATGGAACTTGAGTAGCAATTGCCATGTACAGACAATTGATCAATACATGAGCTGGTCATGCACACAGCTTGACGTGCACATCAAAATGCTTCAGGTTGCCCTGAGAAAGTGCTTCAACAATATCAACCTCTGTCTGTCACAACTTAGGACAATGCAATGTACCGACTCTCATAATGATGTCCAGTGGCAACTTTCATGTGTGTTAAACGTTGATGTCGGTAGAACCATAACATACATTGTGTGTGTGAGAAGTTGGCCTGGTATATGCTGTCCACTAATTATAGTGGGCACCTTGCACCAGTCCAAACAACCCCTTTTTGGAGATAGGTTAAAGACAACCTTTATTGAAAGCTATCCTAGTGGTAGCTATGGAGAGCAGCCTTCAGGCTAAGTCTTGAAGGAATGTAAAGCAGCTTGTTTTACCAGTCTATAATCTCTTGAGTGACCAAATGAAAGAGGACCACACCAGGTATATATTCAAAATATATGTATTTATTGCTAAACACACCCCTCTAGTCTCTTTATGAGGCTAGAGTTTGAAGTACATAAGTTATAAGTTAGTTATTAACAGTAATAGCACAAATACACGTTTGAGCCCTAGGGGCGTACCAAACCATATACCAATAAAGTGGTATAAGAACCACGACTGAGCTAGACACAAGGCCTAGAGCCTGTAGAAGTGCTTGGACCACAAGGAACCACCCAAGGTAGTGACACAGGGGACCCACGGGGGACGCGTGCAGTGTGAGAACACAGCCGCGAATCGCCGTTGACTTCTAAGGGGAAAGTAGCGGTTGGAATTTTAAAGAAAAGGGACACTTAGAGGAGGACTTGGAGCAAACCCCTTTAGAACTGGGTTGTTCTAGAGTCTATACCCACGGGAGCACCAGAGTACTCGCGTTACCTCACCCAGGGAAGCCGGGTGCATAGGTGTCTTTCGGGGTCGGGTTTCGTCGTCGTTTTCAATGGCGATCTGCTGCAAAGTGCTGCTGGCGGCCAAGTCGAAAGTGTTCGGGTGGATCCAAAGGTGGATCGAAGATCTGAAGAACCTGAAAGCAGAGGGGACAGAGTCTGGGTCACTAGCCAGTGACCAGGAAGGCGATGAGCGGATGCCCACCGATGTCGGGTGCTTCAGGTAGGTTGACGGTCGTCTTGACTCTTCAGCCACGAGGTCCAGGAGGAGTCGACAATGACCAGGAGCTGGATTCGAGCTGTCCCATGACGTCTGTCAATTGCAGGGGTGTCGGCGACCGGATTGGACCCAACAAGCCTTGGCAACGGCAAGTCTCGTGGAAATAGAAGAAGGATGGTGGTGCAGACCAGCAAGGACTGAGGGACTCACCCAGCGAGGGTAAGTCAGGGCACGTCTGGAGCAACCAGGGAAGCCCAAGAAAAAGAAGATTGGCCTTCGGGAGGGCCCACTAGCCAATGGACTAATGACCGCAAAGGAGCCTCAAGTGGACACACTTAGAGCTGGCTCACGGGACACTCGTGGAGTGGAGTCCTGTGATCTTCGGTGCAGTCGGTGCTGGAGGCGGGGGCTACTGGGAGCCTAAAGCACAACTTCGTGGGAGACCAGGAAGAGGATGCACTTGCAAATGTGCTTGGTGTCCAGGGGTCACACTTCCACATTACCCACGACAGCTACAGGCCCCAGCTTTGCTGGGGACTCAGGGCAGCCTCGGGGAAGTCTGGAAATCCACCTCTGGTGATGCAAAGACTTTGGCGTCCGGCGGGAGCTTCAGCGATGCAGACCGGACAATTGCTTCGTTGGTGCCTGCCAAGCAGGGGAGTCACTCCTTGACCCCAAGGGAGATTCTTCAGTCCTCTAATCTTAAAGTAGAGCGTCGAAGGTCCAGGATTCTGTATCAGAGTTTCGTCCAGGTAAATCTAAAGTCCTAAGGACTGGGGTCCCATACTTATACTAAGTTAGGGGTTGGACATACTCTGGGGACCCACCTATGGGAGGGTCAGGGAAGAGGGGTGGTTACACCCATTCCCTTTGTCCAGTTTCGCGCCAGAGCAGGGGCTGGAAGCCCCTGAACCAGTTTGAACTGGGGTATGCACAGGGACACCAAATGTGCCCCCAGTGCAGGACTTCAAAGCACCAGAGAGTGCTCCCGCCCAGCCCCAATACACATTATCCTGTCTGGGGAGGTGGTTACACCTCCCTGGGACAGGAAACCTATTTTCCAGGCCTCCCCTGCCGGAGTTTCAGTCAGCAGCAGGAGGCCAGACCCGTGTCTGTGGCAGCGGCATCCATTTTGTGATGCCAGGGCTTGGAAAGAAGTTACCGGGCAGGCCGGTGTGTACATGTCTCTCCCTCTAGAAGGGTGGAATGCTACCCCCGCTGCCAGAACTGGCGGGGGGGTAGTATTCCAAGATGTTTGACACCAAACACGACATGTTTCCGTGCAGCCATCCCAAAGTTAGCATTTAACGCGAGGTTATAATGCGCTTAAGAGTATATGGTCAGGCTGCACTACAAACAGCATCAGAGAAGGGTCTCCGAACGCTGCAGAGGGGCTCTGCTCATGCAGGGGCACCCTCTCACATAGGAACCAAGCACTCTGCCTTCAGGATTGACAAGGCCTGCCATAGGAGTGACTTATAGGTTTATATGTGTGTATGTATGTAGTGATATAGGTAACCTATATCACAGTAAGGGGTGCATGCACCACCTTACTCAGGCTGCAGTAGCAGACCTGTGGTGTCATTTTGGATGGCCTTCCAGGGGTGGCACAATACATGCTGCAGCCCCTGGTAGGCCTCTGAGGTACCTATGCCCTGGGTACATAGTATACCATATACTAGGGACTTATAAGGGCACTCCAGATTCCAATCAGAGATGTGCTTAAGGCACATGGAAACCATTTTAGAGAGGAAGCAGCTAGGCTGGGGTTCTGATTAGCAGGGCCCCAGCCAGACTAAAGTCGAAAAACAGTGAAGCATCAGCAAAAAGTGGGGGTACCCATGTGAAGCAGATCCTACTCTCCTACACAACCCCCCAAACGTAGGGACATTAAACTAACCTTGTCCAGTTAAGTCTTCATGTTCTAAGTGGAAGTACCTAGAGAGTCCATCTGCATTGGCATGGTTACTCCCAGGTCTATGTTCCACTGTGAAGTCCATCCCCTGTAGGGAAATGGACCACCTAAGCAGTTTGGGGTTTTCACCCTTCATTTGTTTTAGCCATAAGAGGGGCTTATGGTCTGTTTGAACAAGGAAGTGAGTACCAAACAAGTATGGCCTCAACTTCTTCAGAGCCCAGACCACAGCAAAGGCCTCCCTCTCAATGGCTGACCAACGTTTCTCTCTAGGGGTCAGCCTTCTGCTAATAAAAGCTACTGGCTGATCCTGACCTTCATCATTCAATTGTGACAGTACAGCCCCTACCCCCAATTCAGATGCATCTGTTTGGACAATGAACTTCTTGGAGTAATCAGGACTCTGTAGAATGGGCGAAGTGCACATGGCCTGCTTTAGGTCATCAAATGCCTTTTGACAGCTAACTGTCCACTGAACCTTTTTGGGCATTTTCTTGGAAGTTAAGTCATTCAGGGGTGTCACTATTGATCCATACACCTTGACAAATCTCCTATAGTACCCAGTCAGGCCTAAAAAGGCTCTCACCTGAGTCTGGGTCGTTGGAGCAGTCCAGTCCATGATGGTCTGGATCTTGCTATGCAAGGGTTGAACCTGGCCTCCACCCACAAGGTGGCCCAGGTACACAACCTGACTCTGCCCTATCTGGCACTTTGTGGCCTTGATAGTCAGGCCTGCTTTCTGCAGGGCCTGCAAAACATTTCTGAGGTGGACCAGGTGATCCTCCCAGGTGGAGCTAAAGACAGCAATATCATCTAGATATGCTGCACTATAGGCTTCCAGACCTGTAAGGACTGTATTCACCAACCTCTGAAAAGTGGCAGGTGCATTCTTCAGACCAAAGGGCATTACCACAAATTGATAATGCCCACTAGGGGTTGAGAATGCTGCCTTTGGCTTTGCATCATCAGCTAGTCTGATCTGCCAGTAGCCAGCTGTCAGGTCAAATGTGCTTAGATACTTGGCTGAGGCCAAAGTGTCTATTAGCTCATCTGCCCTAGGTATTGGATGGGCATCAGTCCTAGTGACTGCATTGAGACCCCTGTAGTCCACACAAAACCTCATCTCTCTTTTCTCACCACTGGTGTGAGGTTTTGGCACAAGGACCACTGGACTAGCCCAAGGGCTATCTGAGGGTTCAATAACTCCCAAATCCAACATTTTCTGGACTTCTGTCCTGATACAGTCCCTGACATGGTCAGGTTGCCTATAAATCTTATTTTTAATAGGCAGACTGTCCCCAGTGTCCACTTCATGAGTGCACCAGGTGGTCTGACTTGGAGTCAGAGAGAACATATGTCTGTACTGATTGAGCACTTGTCTACAATCAGTTTGCTGCTGAGCAGTGAGGCTGCCTGCCAAGGCTACACCATCCACTGACCCATCATCAGGGTTCTGTGAGAGCAGGTCAGAAAGTGGGTCACTCTCTTCCTCCTGTCCCTCATCAGTAGCCATGAGCAAGCCCATGTCTGCCCTGTCCACATATGGTTTCAATCTGTTGACATGAAGAACCCTGTGGGGACTCCTGGGTGTTCCTAGGTCTACTAAGTAGGTAACCTCACCCTTCTGTTCAACAATGGTATGGGGTCCACTCCATTTGTCTTGGAGAGCTGCTGGGGCCACTGGCTCCAACACCCACACCTTCTGTCCTGGCTGGTAAACAGTCAGTACAGCCTTTTGGTCATGCCAGGCTTTTTGAAGTTCCTGGCTACCCTCAAGGTTTTTAGTTGCCTTTTTCATGTACTCAGCCATCCTGGAGCGGAGACCAAGTACATAGTCCACTATGTCTTGCTTTGGGGGCTTGAGAGGTAACTCCCATCCTTCCTTCACCAAGCACAATGGACCCCTGACAGGGTGACCAAACAAAAGTTCAAAAGGGCTGTAGCCAACCCTCTTTTGAGGCACCTCCCTGTATGCAAATAAAAGGCAGGGCAAGAGTATGTCCCATCTTCGCCTAAGCTTCTCTGGGAGCCCTTTAATCATGCCCTTCAAGGTTTTGTTGAATCTCTCAACTAAACCATTGCATTGTGGGTGATAGGGTGTGGTGAACTTGTAAGTCACTCCACACTCCTTCCACATTGATTTCAAGTATCCAGACATAAAGTTAGCATCCCTGTCTGATACAACCTCCTTAGGGAAGCCCACTCTTGAGAAAATTCCCAGGAGGGCTCTTGCCACCACAGGTGCTGTAGTGGTCCTAAGGGGAATAGCCTCTGGGTACCTGGTGGCATGATCCACTACCACCAGGATAAACCTGTGCCCAGATGCTGTTTGGGGATACATGGGACCAACAATGTCAATCCCCACCCTTTCAAAGGGAACCCCACCACAGGTAGTGGTATCAGGGGGCCTTTGTAGTGCCACCTGCCTTGCCACTGGCCTGGCAGGTTACACAGGAGCGACAAAACTCCTTGGTGTCTTCAGACATGTGGGGCCAGTGAAAGTGAGGGACAATTCTGTCCCAAGTCTTGTTCTGGCCCAGGTGACCTGCTAAGGGAATGTCATGGGCTAGGGTCAATAGGAAGCCCCTGAACTTCAGAGGTATAACCAACCTCCTGGTGGCACCAGGCTTGGGGTCTCTACACTCTGAGTACAAGAGTCCATCATCCCAATACACTGTATGGGGACCACTAGCTTTCCCAGCAGCCTCAGCAGCAGCTTGCTGTCTGAGGGGTTCAAGAGAGGGGCAGCTCTGCTGCTCCTGGCTCAGATCTGCCCTGGAAGGGCCCCTGTCCCTAAGAACTCAACCTGATCAGGCTCAAGCTCCTCTGGGACAGTTCCTTCCTCAGGACTGAGATCATCTCCCTGAAGAGACTGATCTTCCTTCTGAGCCAAGGGGGAAGGCACTGCCTTTACCCTACTACTCCTCTTCTTGGAGGGCACTTGGTCCATTATTCCAGAATCCAAGGCCTGTTCAGTGTTAGACATTTTGGCCTGTGACCTGGTCACAGCAAACACATCTGCAGGGATGCCCAGCATTTCTGCATGGGTCCTGAGCTCCACTTCTGCCCAAGCTGAAGTTTCTAGATCATTGCCAAGCAAGCATTCCACTGGTAGGTTTGCACTCACCACAACCTTCTTAAGGCCAGTTACCCCTCCCCAGGAGAAGTTAACAACTGTCAGAGTATGGTCTGTTGTGACATTGCTAGCATTGGTCACTTGGTACATTTCACCAAGTATAATCTGCCCAGGATCCACAAGATCTTGTGTCACCATGGTGACACTTGCTCCTGTGTCCCTAAATGCCAAAGCCTCTTTTCCATTTATTAATGGCTGTTGCCTGTACTTGCCCAGATTACTGGGTCTCACAGAGGAGGTCACATCCATGCCTCCATCACAGACTAGGACAGCCTGAGTGAGTTCTCTGACTAGGTCAGAGCCCATCTCCTTACCCAGGGTCAACCCTACTAAACCCTTGGCTTGTGTAGTCCCACCACCAACTGTAACTGCACTAGGGGGAGCAGGTGCCTTAGGGGCATTGGTGGGGGCTGGAGTAGAGTCTTTGGACTTGGTGCAATCACTGGTCCAGTGGGTCTTTTGCTTACAGACCTTGCACCATGGTTTCTTTTGGCCTTTCCCTTTGTTAGACTGTGAATCCCCACCTGAAGAAGATTTTTGGGGGCCTTGTGAAGACTTCTGGTCTTTACCCTTCTCCCCACCCTTATCAGAGTTCTTAGAATCTTGCTTCTTTGGGTCACCACCTTGGCTCTGTACCTTCTGCCTCACCCTGGTTCTGACCCATTTGTCTGCCTTCTTTCCCAATTCTTGGGGAGAGGTCAGATCAGAGTCCACCAGGTACTGATGCAACAGCTGATTTTGACAGTTATTAAGAATCTGCTCCCTCATGATAAGATTGTATAATCCTGTGAAGTCACATACCTTACTGCCCATCAACCAACCTTCCAGAGCCTTAGCAGAACAATCCACATAGTCTACCCAGTCTTGAGTCTGTGCTTTTTGGGTATCTCTGAACTTTAACCTGCATTGTTCAGTTGTTAGGCCAAACCCATCAATCAGAGCACTCTTCAAGACTTTGTAATTGTCAGCATCCTCTTCTCTTACAGTGAGGAGCTTGTCTCCACCTTTGTCTGCAAAGGAGAGCCACAAGATTGCTGCCCACTGCTCCTGAGGGACCCTCTGTACTTTACAGGCCCTCTCCAGTGCAGTTATCCATTTGTGGATGTCATCCCCACTCTGGTAGGGAGGGACAATCTTGCTCAGGTTTCTATGGTCATAAGACCTTTCCCTATCTCTGGGGAAATTGCTGCCACCATGGGACTCTAGTCCCATCTTTTTCTTTGCTTTTCAAGCTCTAGGGACTCCCTGTCTATAGCCAACTGCTCTCTTCTGAGCTTCAACTGAGCTTCTCCATATCTGAGCAGTCTCTCTTTCCTTTCATGAGAGGATTCCCTCCTATGAGAGGAAACAGAGGTCCCTATTGAGGTGTCAGAGTGGTTAGACTCCTGAGAAGGAGATCTAGGCCTTCTGGGCACACTCACAATTCTTCCTGGGGGACAAAGGGGAGGTCATTCTGATCCTCCTCCTCCTCCACAGGAGGAATTGGGTTTTCCAGGTCAAGGTCATTTTCACCTTCCTGGCCAGTTTCAGAGGGGGGGCCCTGGGTTTCTTCACCCCTGAACCCTTCCTCATCTTCTGCCCCACCCTGTCTGCCTACCCCTTCAGACCCTAGGGGTCTGCTGAGATCATCTGACAGTAGCACCTCCCTGAGGTGTTGGGTGCTGGCACTTTTGCCTGTCTTCAGCTTCCTAGTATTGCACAATGCTCTCAATTCCAAGAATGGGAGATTATCATACTTGGAGGGAAGAAGCCCACTGGCTTCTGGCAAGGACTCACTGGGTCCTGGCTTTGAAGACATTACTAGTGAGGTGTGGTGTATGCACTACCTACTCTAGTGTGGCCTACTAAACTCTCTTGAGTTGTAGAAAGGGTGTGCTATCCCTTAACACACAACTCTAAGTTCAGTAGAACTTACTGTATCCTAAGCTTGATTTATATGTACCTAAGGTACCCTTAGTGGTTTTCAGTTGATCAATTCAATTGAGATTAACTGGTAAAACAATAGCAAGCTGGAATCCCACACGCTGCACACCAATGTGAGAAGTTGGCCTGGTATATGCTGTCCACTAATTATAGTGGGCACCTTGCACCAGTCCAAACAACCCCTTATTGGAGATAGGTTAAAGACAACCTTATTGAAAGCTATCCTAGTGGTAGCTATGGAGAGCAGCCTTCAGGCTAAGTCTTGAAGGAATGTAAAGCAGCTTGTTTTACCAGTCTATAATCTCTTGAGTGACCAAATGAAAGAGGACCACACCAGGTATATATTCAAAATATATGTATTTATTGCTAAACACACCCCTCTAGTCTCTTTATGAGGCTAGAGTTCGAAGTACATAAGTTATAAGTTAGTTATCAACAGTAATAGCACAAATACACGTTTGAGCCCTAGGGGCGTACCAAACCATATACCAATAAAGTGGTATAAGAACCACGACTGAGCTAGACACAAGGCCTAGAGCCTGTAGAAGTGCTTGGACCACAAGGAACCACCCAAGGTAGTGACACAGGGGACCCACGGGGGACGCGTGCAGTGTGAGAACACAGCCGCGAATCGCTGTTGACTTCTATGGGGAAAGTCGCGGTTGGAATTTTAAAGAAAAGGGACACTTAGAGGAGGACTTGGAGCAAACCCCTTTAGAACTGGGTTGTTCTAGAGTCTATACCCACGGGAGCACCGGAGTACTCGAGTTACCTCACCCAGGGAAGCCGGGTGCATAGGTGTCTTTCGGGGTCGGGTTTCGTCGTCGTTTTCAATGGCGATCTGCTGCAAAGGGCTGCTGGCGGCCAAGTCGAAAGTGTTCGGGTGGATCCAAAGGTGGATCGATCATCTGAAGAACCTGAAAGCAGAGGGGACAGAGTCTGGGTCACTAGCCAGTGACCAGGAAGGCGATGAGCGGATGCCCACCGATGTCGGGTGCTTCAGGTAGGTTGACAGTCCTCTTGACTCTTCAGCCACGAGGTTCAGGAGGTGTCGACGATGACCAGGAGCTGGATTCGAGCTGTTCCACGACGTCTGTCGATTGCAGGGGTGTCGGCGACCAGATTGGACCCAACAAGCCTTGGCAACGGCAAGTCTTGTGGAAATAGAAGAAGGACGGTGGTGCATACCAGCAAGGTCTGAGAGACTCACCCAGCAAGGGTAAGTCAGGGCACGCCTGGAGCAACCAGGAAAGCCCAAGCAGAAGAAGATTGGCCTTCGGGAGGGCCCACTAGCCAACAGACTAGCGACCGCGAAGGAGCCTTGAGTGGACGCACTTAGAGCTGGCTCACGGAACACTCGTGGAGTGGAGGCCAGTGATCTTCGGTGCAGTCGGTGCTGGAGGCGGGGGCTACTCGAAGCCCAAAGCACAACATCGTGGAAGACCAGGAAGTGGATACACTTGCAAATGTGCTCGGTGTTCAGGGGTCACGGTTCCACGTTACCCACGACAGCTACGGGCCTCAGCTTTGCTGGGGCCTCAGGGCAGCCTCGGGGAAGTCTGGAAATCCACCTCTGGTGATGCAAAGACTTTGGCGTCCGGCGGGAGCTTCAGCGATGCAGACCGGACAATTGCTTCGTTGGTGCCTGCCAAACAGGGGAGTCACTCCTTGACCCCAAGGGAGATTCTTCAGTCCTCTAATCTTAAAGTAGAGCGTCGAAGGTCCAGGATTCTGTATCAGAGTTTCGTCCAGGTAAATCTAAAGTCCTAAGGACTGGGGTCCCATACTTATACTAAGTTAGGGGTTGGACATACTCTGGGGACCCACCTATGTGAGGGTCAGGGAAGAGGGGTGGTTACACCCATTCCCTTTGTCCAGTTTCTGCACCAGAGCAGGGGCTGGAAGCCCCTGAACCAGTTTGAACTGGGGTATGCACAGGGACACCAAATGTGCCCCCAGTGCAGGACTTCAAAGCACCAGAGAGTGCTCCCGCCCAACCCCAATACACATTAGCCTGTCTGGGGAGGTGGTTACACCTCCCTGGGACAGGAAACCTATTGTCCAGGCCTCCCCTGCCGGAGGTCGAAAAACAGCAAAGTCGAAAAACAGTGAAGCATCAGCAAAAAGTGGGGGTACCCATGTGAAGCAGATCCTACTCTCCTACAGTGTGTCTCCTCCAACCACAGGGGATGCTGGGGACACAGCAGGACCTGAAGAAGAGTCCCAGTCCCAGACTCTGGTGGACCCTGAGCTCCCTGGTGTGGATCAGTCTCTGTCCTCTTCGGACGACGAACTCGAACAACCTGGCACCTCCGGTGTGAGTCATCGTGCAGCCCCAGCAGTAGGAACATCAGCACCCCCTGCAACCACTCCTGCCACATCTGACAACAGACAGAGTACCCCTGCCGACACGGACAGGCCGAGGCCACAGACCAACAACGTAACAGGTACACAGGGCACCCTGGAAGCAGCGGACAATACCACCAACGCCAACACTCAAGGGGGCCCAGTGTCGCCTGTGCCTGCCACGGCAGGTCCTGCCCGTGTGGGTAGGTTACGGTGGGAGGGTGGGCAGGCAGAGGACACGGCCTGCAGAAGGGGCTGGACTGCATGGTGATCCACACCTGGGACGCATCATAGATGCGTACCAGGAAAGCACCGGTGGGTTTGGACAGGTTGTGGGGATCCTCAAGGACATCAAAGAACAGCAGGCTGCCCATCATGCCCGCTCGGACTCCCACATGTCTCGGGTGGAGACACACATGTCCCGCATGGAGTCCAAGTGGGACAAATTGGATAATTGAACAGCGGTGCATAGGGACATACTGACATGCCTCCGCCAGATTAGCGCCAACCTTACCACACCTCCCTGTGTGCCCACGACATCTGTTGCAACAACATCCGCAACTGCCACAGGGAGGGAGGAGGACTCTGGCGGAGAGTCCTCGGCACCGCAGCAGCCTGCACATGAGGGTCCGCCAAGAAAGAAGAGGGGTCGTCCGAAGAAGGGCAAGTGAGACGCTGATGGCCATGCATATCCCCCAGGAACTCAACGCCTGTTCTGGATGTCGTCCTTTGTGTGCAAACCATTTAACCTTGTCGACTGACACCCAAATCACCCACTTGACATGGAGGGTCCAAGTTGTGACACTGCCTCAAATGACTGTGGATTCTACTCTGGACATTTCATCTTTCAACACTACCAACTCACCTGTGAACTTTGTATTACCATCACACTGTACAGCACTTCCAATTCTGTTCACCATCCTTACACATGTCTGTAAATAAAATCACAATCACACAATACTTGCCTCTGTTGTGATTTATACTTGGTATGTGTCATGGCAATGATGATCTGCTAAGGAACACGGTGCATGCAAACTACTACAGCAATGTGAACACCGTAATGTGAGTCATGGTAATGTGACACATATGAGGGAGACACACCACTAGGGCAACACAACACATACTCACCATGTCCATCTAACTCATCGCCTACACTGATGTTGACAGGAAATACAGTGGAATGTACATACACCACATCCATCCTGGGTCAGTGGCAAGCAGCCCACAGGTACAGGATGCTAATGACTGTGGGATGTGTGGATACAGACGGAGCACATCCCAAAGTGAAGCACAGTTTTATTAAAGATTCACAACCTGAGAATTCCACAACTGATGCAAGGTAACCTCACTTGACAGTGAACAAAAATTAACCAAGTGGTAAACAATGAAAGTCTAGGGTTGTGTGGCACATCATTGGTTGGGACAACGACTACTTGCACTCTGGAACAAGGATCTGGGTGTTGGGGTGCAGATATCAACATACAGCAGCCAAAGTACCCTGTGAAGGACAGACAGAAAACACAATCAAAAACACAGATTTACAGCATACAACTACAATATACATGCTGTTAGAAATGGGGGTCTCTAGTTGGCACTGGCTGGCGCCAATGTCCAAATAGGGACCCTTCTTCCTAAGTCAGGGCAAGTGGGCTACCCCCTTTGATAACCCCTGCTCAACCCTGTGGTAACGTAGCACGAGCAGTTAGGCCTATCTCAGAGGCAGTGTGTGAAGCATTTATGACCATGCACAATAAGGCAGTAACGACACCACAAAAGGATACAACTCAAGTAGGTATAGAAAAATAGTATCTTTATCTAAGGTTTAACACAAGACTCTCAAAGCGTTTTAACCAGCCACAATGCACGTAAATCAGTAGGGACTTAAAAAGGCACTAACGTATTCACCAGAACGTGGCACTGACTGAGTTCAAGGCTTGGGCCTACGCGACCCGTTGCGCACCAGATACCTGCCATTGGACGGGGACACAGCACGCAGCTTCTCGAAGAAGCGGAGACGGTGACAGGCGGACTCCCAGCGACCACAACTCT
Source organism: Calotriton arnoldi (assembly GCA_963921515.1). Classification (NCBI taxonomy): domain Eukaryota; kingdom Metazoa; phylum Chordata; class Amphibia; order Caudata; family Salamandridae; genus Calotriton; species Calotriton arnoldi. The sequence goes on along the minus strand of CAWUFW010018883.1, from coordinate 157,519 downwards.
TGACTGCAGTGGTCCGCAACGTGCACTCACAATGATTCAGGCACTCGGGGACAGGCGGGCTCTCAGCGGCAGCAGCACGCGGCTGCGGCGGCCCGGGCTGGTGGTGGCGATGACTCTCGTCGTGCAGCTCCGTGGTGGGCTCACAGCAGCAGCAGCTCTCTCGTAGCTGCAGCGGCCCACAGGACGACTCACGATGATGCAAAGTTGGCAAAGGTGCGGGCACTCAGCTGCGGCAGCTATCTCTTAGGTGCGGTGGCCCACAGGACAAATCACGATGATGCAAAGTAGCAAAGGTGCGGGCACTCAGCGGCAGCAGCTCTCTCTTAGCTGCGGCGGCCCACAGGACAAATCACGATGATGCAAAGTTGGCAAAGGTGCGGGCACTCAGCGGCAGCAGCTCTTTCTTAGCTGCGGCGGCTCACAGAATGAATCACGATGAGGGAAAGTTGGCCAAGATGCGGGCACTCAGCGGCAGCAGCTCTCTCTTAGCTGCGGCAGCCCACAGGACGAATCACGATGCTGCAAAGTTGGCAAAGGTGCGGGCACTCAGCGGCAGCAGCTCTCTCTTAGCTGCGGCGGCCCACAGGACAAATCACGATGATGCAAAGTTGGCAAAGGTGCAGGCACTCAGCGGCAGCAGCTCTCTCTTAGCTGCGGCGGCCCACAGGACAAATCACGATGATGCACAGCTGACACCAGTGCGGGCACTCAGCGGCAGCAGCTCTCTCTTAGCTGCGGCGGCCCACAGGACAAAGGATGATCTCGACCAGGCTGGCACAACGGCGGGCACTCAGCGGCTACAGCTCTCTCTTAACTGCGGCGGCCCACACAGATTCAGCGAAGGTTCCGAAGGTTCAAATTAAGGCGGGCTCTCAGCGGCGGCAGCTCTCTCTTAGCTGCGGCGGCCCACACAGAGTTAACAAGGGTTACCAGTCCGCGTTCCTCACAGTAGAACTAGAGGCTCCGGATTACTCGACGGAGGCCTCACCTGCAAGTAGAATCCCTCGCACAGGAATTCAGACGGCTGACGGGGTGAAGTCTAATGTCCCTGAGACTTCAGCAGGAGGCGCTCTCAATTCAGGCCCTCGGGTAGTTTCTTCAGCAAGCTTGGTGAAAGTTTCAAAGTCCTTTCCTCTGTTCACTCGGACAGAGTTTCGTCTTGACATCCAGAAGGAACACACTTGAAAAAGGTTTCAGCGCAGCGTTTTATACCTAAAAAGTCTTTGTTCTCTAAAGTCACAAATCACTGAATCCAGCCAGAACCAGTTCGGTGGGGTCGGGGAGCACTTGGTTTACGAGGCGACATCCTGCCCTTTGAGAATCAGGTGGTCTGCTATCAGACGCCCATTGGGAGGTGGAGCCATCATTCACCTTGCCAGGGACGGCCCTGCTCAGATCAAAGAGTCACCCCTCCCCATACTCTAAATGCAGATCTCTCTCTCCAGCCAGGTCTGACCCAGCTGGCCCTGCTGCTCCAAAACCAGACGGCCAATACACACACTAGCAAAGCCTACAGGAAAGCTTAGGCAAGAAAATACCTCGTTTCTAGAAGAGGCATTTTCGAACACGGGCTATGCAAATGATCCTTACTAAAAGATGTATCTCAATGTCCTGAGCTTAAACATATCAAATTCGAATTTCCTATCAGGTTCCTGGGGGCAGGTAGGATTATGGAATGTAATACTCAGCCTGCCCATTCTGGCCTATGAGAACGGATAGCCTCACAATAGTAAACAGTGAAATGGAGGGTAACTCGCTATTAGAACATGCTACACAGACATACTTTAAAAGCTGCTTCGGTGGGTAGCGCAAATCAGCGCTGCAGGCCCACCAGCAGTATTTGGTCTACCAGCCCTGGGCACACACAGTGCACTTATACTAGGGACTGACAGGTAAACCAAACGAGCCAATTATGGTTATCCCAATTCATACAGTCATCTTTACACAGGGAGCATTCGCGCTGTGGCACTGATTGGCAGTGGCACAGCGCCCAGAGCATCTAAATCCAGCCAACATAAAAGATAGGAAGCGAAAAGAGGAAGGGAGACCCGCGCCAATGATGCCAGGTCTAACACGCGTCCTCTCCAGCTGAAATGTGGGGAGAACTAACCATCCCCTTGGGAGTTCTCATCACTAAGGCGATAAAATCTGGACAGACCGTCAGCATTGGCGTGTTCTGTACCAGGGCGGTGTTCCACCGTGAAATCCATACCCTGTAGGGAAATGGACCACCTCAACAACTTGGGATTCTCACCCCTCATATGCATCAACCATCTAAGGGGCCTGTGGTCTGTCTGAACCCGGAAGTGAGTCCCAAACAGGTATGGTCTCAGCTTCTTCAGCGCCCAGACCACAGCAAATGCCTCACGCTCAATTGCACTCCACCTCTGTTCCCGGGGAAGTAACCTCCTGCTTAGGAAGGCTACCGGTTGGTCTAGTCCCTCCTCATTGATCTGTGACAGAACAGCCCCTATACCATGCTCTGAGGCGTCTGTCTGGACAACAAATTCCTTTGAAAAGTCGGGCGCCTGAAGCACGGGTGCGGTGCACATGGCAGTCTTCAGGGCGTCAAAAGCTTTCTGACAGGTGTCAGTCCAGTTTACCTTCTTTGGCTGCTTCTTAGAAGTCAGCTCAGTCAAGGGTGCAACAATGTTGCCATATCCCTTGACAAACCTCCTGTAGTACCCCGTGAGTCCTAAGAAGGCTCTCACCTGCGTCTGAGTCTTGGGGGTTCCCACGCCAGGATAGTTTCAATTTTGGGCTGAAGGGGCGCCACCTGGCCGCTCCCCACCTGGTGCCCCAAATACACTACAGAACCCTGCCCAATCTGGCACTTACTGGCTTTGATTGTGAGGCCTGCCTTCCGCAGTGCCATCAATACCTCCCAGAGGTGGCGCAGGTGGTCCTCCCAAGAGGAGCTAAACACCGCAATGTCATCCAGGTAGGCGGCACTGAAGTCTTCCAGCCCAACCAACACCCTGTTGACCAACCTCTGAAAGGTGGCAGGGGCATTCTTCATTCCAAAGGGCATCACCCGGAACTGGTAGTGCCCATCGGGTGTGGAGAATGCTGACCTCTCCTTTGCTCCCTCGGTCAAGGCGATCTGCCAATACCCAGACGTCAAATCAAATGTGCTGAGGTATTTTGCAGCCCCTAACCGATCTACGAGCTCATCAGCTCTGGGGATGGGGTGCGCGTCAGTCTTCGTGACTGAATTGAGGCCCCGATAGTCCACGCAGAACCGAAGTTCTGGGGTGGTACCAGGCGCTGCAGCTTTTGGTACCAGGACCACTGGGCTGGACCAAGGGCTGCTAGAGGACTCAATCACCCCAAGGGCAAACATTTTGGTAACCTCATCCTTAATGTAGGCCCTTACCCGGTCAGTCACTCGGTAAGCCTTGTGCTTAATGGGAGGACTGTCCCCAGTGTCCACGTCATGGACACACCAATCAGTGACACTAGGCACCAGGGAGAACAGATCACTGAATTGCCCCAACAGTTGGCGACAATCACCCTGCTGCTCAGGAGTCAGTGTGGTGGAGAGGACCACACCCTCCACTGACCCATCTCGCTCCCCTGCACACAGGAGGTCAGGAAGGGGCTCGCTCTCCTCCTCCATCCCAGCATCTGTGGCCAGAAGCATGCCCACTTCAGACCTCTCAAAGTGGGGCTTCAGTGCGGTTAACATGCAGGACCCGCAAGGGGTTCCTGGGAGACTGCAAGTCCACCACGTAGGTAACAGGACTCTTGCGCTCCACCACCTCAAAGGGGCCGGTCCACCTATCCTGGAGCGCACAGGGCTCCACCGGGGCCATGACCCAAACCTTTTGTCCAGGCTGAAACTCGATCAGAGTGGCATTCTGATCGTGCCAGCGTTTCATCTCTTCCTGGCTGGCTTCCAGGTTTGCCTCAGCAAGTTTCCTGAAACGCCGAGTCTGGTTCCTGAAGGCCAGCATGTAACTAAACACATCCTGGGGAGGTTTCCTGGGAGATTGCTCCCAGCCTTCCTTGACCAGACTCAGAGGCCCTCTTACCGGGTGACCATAGAGCAGCTCAAAGGGACTGAACCCTAAGGACTTCTGTGGCACCTCACGGTAAGCAAACAACAGGCATGGCAAGAGGACATCCCACTTACGCCTCATGGGCTCACCTAGGCCCATAATCATGCCCTTAAGGGTCCGGTTGAATCTCTCAACCAGCCCATTACCCTGGGGGTGGTAAGGAGTGGTGAACTTATACGTTACCCCACACTCCTCCCACAGAGACTTCATGTACTTGGAGATGAAGTTAGTTCCCCTATCGGACACCACCTCTCTGGGGAATCCCACACGGGAGAAAATCCCCATCAGTGCCCGTCCCACCACGGGGGCCGTCACTGTCCTGAGCGGGATGGCCTCAGGGTACCTGGTGGCATGGTCCACCAAGACCAGGATGAACCTGTTGCCCATGGCTGTCTTGGGATCCAGAGGCCCCACAATATCAATGCCCACTCTCTCGAATGGGGTACTCACAACGGGAAAGGGCTGTAGTGGGGCCTTAATCTTCCCCCCACTCTTCCCACTTGCCTGGCAAGTCTCACACGTCCTGCAGTGAGCATCTGAGCTCCTGCGCATCTGGGGCCAATAGAAGTGGGTGACCAGCCTCTCAAAGGTCTTGGTCTGCCCCAGATGTCCGGCCAGTGGCACATCATGAGCCAACCCCAGTAGGAAGGTCCTGAAGCGCTGGGGTACCACCAGCACACGGGCTGACCCAGGCTCAGCAACCTTAGGCTCGCTGTAAAGGAGGTCATTCTCCCAATAGATCCAATGTGACCCTGTCTGATCACCTGCGGCCTGGGCGGCGGCCTGTCGCCGCACCCCCTCAAGAGAAGGGCAGGTTCTCTGTTGCTCGCAAAATTCCTCCCTGGAGGGCCCCCTTCCTGCTGCCAATGGGTCAGCTCCGGTAGGTCCCCCAGTTCAGCCACTTGTTCCCCTGTAGGTTCCAGGGCATCCCCCTCAAGGTCTGCTCCCTCCGGGACCGTGGGAACCGCGGGGGCCGGTTTCCCGCGCCCCTACCCCTTCTCTTTAAGGCAGGGGCCTGGGCCATACTTTCAGGCTCCAGACCCTCCTGAACACCCTTCTGAGCTGTCATGGACCGAGTGGTCGCACACGCCCACTCAGGCAGACCCAACATTTCCAAATGAGACTTTCTCTCCACCGTAGCCCACGGGGAGTTCTCTAGATCATTGCCCAACAGACAGTCTACAGGCATGGCGGGCCTCACAGCCACTTGAAGAGTTCCTGAGACCCCCCCACTCGAAGGGAACCTGAGCCACTTCACACTGGCTCTCTGAGTTGTCTGCTGACACTACGGGGCAGAATGCATGGGGGACAACCTGCTCTTTGGACACCAACCGGGAGCTGACAGCAGTCACACTAGCTCCGGTGTCCCTGAGAGCCTCCACCCTATGGCCATTGATGGTCACCCACTGCCGGTACTTCTTAGTGTTATTAGGCAGTGTGGGGTTAGGGACCTTCTCAAAGTCTCCTAGCGAGACAAGGGTTAACTCTACGGGATCCCACCCACCTTGGACCTCTACCTCCTCCCCCCCAGGGCTACACTGGCAATCTGGCGGGATGGTGCACGGGGTGGTGCACGAGGGGATGCATTGGGGTCCCTCTGGGGACACTGGGGATCATAATACCGGTGGCCCACTTGACCACACCTGAAACAAGTGAGTGGCCCCCTCTGAACAGGCCTACCTGTCGGGGACACTGGCTTCTTCTCAGGGGGAGGCTGGGACACCACTGCTTGGTTCCCTTGGGAATTACTTTGGGGCCCTCTCTGGAACTCCCTCGGCTTACCCTTGTCCCCCCACTTCTCTGCTGGGGACCCTGCCCACCTCTGGCGAAGTCTCCCACAAAACCTTTGCGGACCCGGGTGCTCACCCAGCGGTCCGCCTCCTCAGCAAGCTTCCTAGGGTTAGTCAGCTTGCTATCAATCAGGTGCTGGCGTAGCTCTGGAAAACAGTTACTAGAAAAATGCTCCCACGCAAACAAATCATACAATTGCTCAAAAGTTTCCACTTTGCTACCCTTTACCCAGCGATCCATTGCTCTGCAGAAAAAAGACACATATTCAACCCACGTGGTACCCTCTAACTTCTTACAGGTTCTAAACCTCTGCCTGTACATTTCTGGGGTCAAACCATAACGGGTCATCAAAGCTTCTTTCATATGGGCATACACCATCCTGCTCTCCTCAGGCAGGTCCAACAGGGTATCCCTACCATCACTCACAAAGCGTCCCCACAATCCCGCTCCCCAATCCTTCTCAGGGACCCGGTGGGACACCATTGCTATCTCATATGCGGCAAACCATTGCCCAATATCCTCACTCTTGTGAAAATCCTTAATGACATCCTTAGGAATATAAACTCTACTCTCAGGAGTTACTAAAGGTATGCTGCCACCAGAGGGGAGACCGGGACACTCCTCGCCCTGATCTCTATCTCCCTCAACATTCTCTCATGCTCCATTCTCATTTTCTCAAGTTCAATTGACAATCGATCCTTCTCAATGTCTAACTTCTTACTCTCAAGGTCCTTCTGACCTTCCAATTTAGCCATCTCCAAACTATGCCTCCTATCTCTCTCCCTGTCCTCCAGCTCTTCTGGGGTCAGGCTCCTTTGGGATACACTAGTACCTGGATTGGAGGGTGTTCTATCTCCCCCCCTCTACTGCATCATCCTGCTGCCCTCCAGCATTCTCTTCCTCATCCCCAGCGGACTCTCTCGCTTCCCACCAGGCCTTCAGCGCCTTCTGGTACTCCTCCTTCCTAGAGAGACCTATCACGGGGACTGCGAATTGCTTACAAAATGACTTCAGCTGTCTGGCAGTATAGGTATCTAATCTTTCCTCCTCAAAGGTGAGATCCTCCGAAGCATTGGATGTTGGCCTTCCCATATTAGCAGTACTCATGGCTGCGATCAACAATTCAATACTAGAACAACCAACCAAACAAAAAAAAAAATTCGAAGAGGGACAAAAAACCCGTGCGTGGCTGCGCTTTGGTCTGCACTCACTAGTGGCGTCTACCAGTTATTGTACGTGGATCATAAATGCAAGTCCTGATCCTCACCGCTGACCGCCAATGTTAGAAATGGGGGTCTCTAGTTGGCACTGGCTGGCGCCAATGTCCAAATAGGGACCCTTCTTCCTAAGTCAGGGCAAGTGGGCTACCCCCTTTGATAACCCCTGCTCAACCCTGTGGTAACGTAGCACGAGCAGTTAGGCCTATCTCAGAGGCAGTGTGTGAAGCATTTATGACCATGCACAATAAGGCAGTAACAACACCACAAAAGGACACAACTCAAGTAGGTATAGAAAAATAGTATCTTTATCTAAGGTTTAACACAAGACTCTCAAAGCGTTTTAACCAGCCACAATGCACGTAAATCAGTAGGGACTTAAAAAGGCAATAACGTATTCACCAGAACGTGGCACTGACTGAGTTCAAGGCCTGGGTCTACGCGACCCGTTGCGCACCAGATACCTGCCGTTGGACGGGGACACAGCACGCAGCTTCTCGAACAAGCGGGGACGGTGACAGGCGGACTCCCAGCGACCACAACTCTTGACTGCAGTGGTCCGCAACGTGCACTCACAATGATTCGGGCACTCGGGGACAGGCGGGCTCTCAGCGGCAGCAGCACGCGGCTGCGGCGGCCCGGGCTGGTGGTGGCGATGACTCTCGTCGTGCAGCTCCGTGGTGGGCTCACAGCGGCAGCAGCTCTCTCTTAGCTGCGGCGGCCCACAGGACGACTCACGATGATGCAAAGTTGGCAAAGGTGCGGGCACTCAGCGGCAGCAGCTCTCTCTTAGCTGCGGCGGCCCACAGGACAAATCACGATGATGCAAAGTTGGCAAAGGTGCGGGCACTCAGCGGCAGCAGCTCTCTCTTAGCTGCGGCGGCCCACAGGACAAATCACGATGATGCAAAGTTGGCAAAGGTGCGGGCACTCAGCGGCAGCAGCTCTCTCTTAGCTGCGGCGGCCCACAGGACAAATCACGATGATGCAAAGTTGGCAAAGGTGCGGGCACTCAGCGGCAGCAGCTCTTTCTTAGCTGCGGCGGCCCACAGGACAAATCACGATGATGCAAAGTTGGCAAAGGTGCGGGCACTCAGCGGCAGCAGCTCTCTCTTAGCTGCGGCGGCCCACAGGACGAATCACGATGAGGCAAAGTTGGCCAAGATGCGGGCACTCAGCGGCAGCAGCTCTCTCTTAGCTGCGGCGGCCCACAGGACGAATCACGATGCTGCAAAGTTGGCAAAGGTGCGGGCACTCAGCGGCAGCAGCTCTCTCTTAGCTGCGGCGGCCCACAGGACAAATCACGATGATGCAAAGTTGGCAAAGGTGCGGGCACTCAGCGGCAACAGCTCTCTCTTAGCTGCGGCGGCCCACAGGACAAATCACGATGATGCAAAGTGGCAAAGGTGCGGGCACTCAGCTGCAGCAGCTCTCTCTTAGCTGCGGCGGCCCACAGGACAAATCACGATGATGCACAGCTGACACCAGTGCGGGCACTCAGCGGCAGCAGCTCTCTCTTAGCTGCGGCGGCCCACAGGACAAAGGATGATCTCGACCAGGCTGGCACAACGGCGGGCACTCAGCGGCTACAGCTCTCTCTTAACTGCGGCGGCCCACACAGATTCAGCGAAGGTTCCGAAGGTTCAAATTAAGGCGGGATGTCAGCGGCGGCAGCTCTCTCTTAGCTGCGGCGGCCCACACAGAGTTAACAAGGGTTACCAGTCCACGTTCCTCACAGTAGAACTAGAGGCTCCGGATTACTCGACGGAGGCCTCACCTGCAAGTAGAATCCCTTGCACAGGAATTCAGACGGCTGACAGGGTGAAGTCTAATGTCCCCGAGACTTCAGCAGGAGGTGCTCTCAATTCAGGCCCTCGGGTAGTTTCTTCAGCAAGTTTGGTGAAAGTTTCAAAGTCCTTTCCTCTGTTCACTCGGACAGAGTTTCGTCTTGACATCCAGAAGGAACACACTTGAAAAAGGTTTCAGCGCAGCGTTTTATACCTAAAAAGTCTTTGTTCTCTAAAGTCACAAATCACTGAATCCAGCCAGAACCAGTTCGGTGGGGTCGGGGAGCACTTGGTTTATGAGGCGACATCCTGCCCTTTGAGAATCAGGGGGTCTGCTATCAGACGCCCAGTGGGAGGTGGAGCCATCATTCACCTTGCCAGGCACGGCCCTGCTCAGATCAAAGAGTCACCCCTCCCCATACTCTAAATGCCGATCTCTCTCTCCAGCCAGGTCTGACCCAGCTGGCCCTGCTGCTCCAAAACCAGACGGCCAATACACACACTAGCAAAGCCTACAGGAAAGCTTAGGCAAGAAAATACCTCGTTTCTAGAAGAGGCATTTTCGAACACGGGCTATGCAAATGATCCTTACTAAAAAATGTAGCTCAATGTCCTGAGCTTAAACATATCAAATTCGAATTTCCTATCAGGTTCCTGGGGGCAGGTAGGATTATGGAATGTAATACTCAGCCTGCCCATTCTGGCCTATGAGAACGGATAGCCTCACAATAGTAAACAGTGAAATGGAGGGTAACTCGCTATTAGAACATGCTACACAGACATACTTTAAAAGCTGCTTCGGTGGGTAGCGCAAATCAGCGCTGCAGGCCCACCAGCAGTATTTGGTCTACCAGCCCTGGGCACACACAGTGCACTTATACTAGGGACTGACAGGTAAACCAAACGAGCCAATTATGGTTATCCCAATTCATACAGTCATCTTTACACAGGGAGCATTCGCGCTGTGGCACTGATTGGCAGTGGCACAGCGCCCAGAGCATCTAAATCCAGCCAACATAAAAGATATGAAGCGAAAAGAGGAAGGGAGACCCGCGCCAATGATGCCAGGTCTAACACATGCCCAAAACATACCCCAAACAAAGTACACACAACCTATCAATCACGTAAACACTTTGGGAGTACAGACTACCTGAAAGGACACATCACAGCAAGCATCCGGACAAGTAGCACACAGCCACACTCAAGCAGCACCAGTGCACCCTCAACATATATCAGGCAATCACAATACTTTGACAACACATCACTGTATACTTACATTCATGTGAAGAAGTTGTGGATCAGCTGGCTCCGAACATCACCATCACCCTCATCATCACTGGCATCATGCCCCGGGGCAGGATCCTCCACGGCTGGCGGAGGTTGGTCATCGTCATCTTGGATGAGAGGCAACTTCTTCCTCTCTGCCAGGTTGTGTAGCATGCAGCACACTATGATGATTCTGCACACCTTAGCAGGTGCATATGGGAGGGCCCCTCCTGTCTTGTCCAGGCAGCGGAATCTGCTTTTCAGGAGTCCAAATGTCCGCTTGATCACTCTCCTGGTCCGACCATGTGCCTCATTGTAGCGCATCTCCGCCGGTGTCACAGGGTTCCTGAGGGGTGTCAGCAACCACGGCATGTTGGGATATCCTGAGTCACCTACATAAAGACAATTGCACATTAGATGAGTCTGAAAAGAGGGTGTAAATCAACTTCATCAAACACACACAATGGTAAACAGTCAGTACACACCGACAAGCCAGGCACGCTGGTACTGCATCTGTGACATAATCGTTGGGATGCGACTACTCCTCATGATGTAAGCGTCGTGCCTTGAACCTGGGAAACGTGCACACACATGTGAAATGGTCATGTCCGCCAGACAGACCACCAGAGCATTGATTGAGTGGAAATGTTTCCTGTTTCGGTATGTCTGCTTATGTGCCTGTGGTGGTACCAAAGCCACATGTGTCCCATCAATGGAGCCAATGACATGTGGCATCCTTCCCAGTGCGTAGAAGTCACCCTTGATGTCAGCGAGTTGTTGTGGTTTTGGAAAATGGATGTAGTGGTTGAAGAAATGCAACATCGCCTCCAACACATCTCGAAGCACACGGCTGAACATGGTCTGTGACATCCCACCAGCAGTAGCGATAGTGTGTTGGAAAGTACCGGTGGCAAAGAAGTGTAGGGTTGACATCACCTTCACCTTGGGGGTCAGCGCTTTAGGGTATGTCCGGCCAGGTTGCAAGTGTGGGGCCAACTGCTCCGCCAATTCTTCGATCAGTGGCCTAGTGAAGCGGTACCGTCGCATGCAGTCACGTTCAACCATGGTTGCAAGGTCAGGGAACAGTCTGTGGACAGCTGGTCTCCTGCAGTACATAGATGAGCAAAGACAGTTTGTCAGTTCCCCTATCTATGTTCCAGTGTCCATGCTAAATAGCACATTAAACAACATGATAGGACACAAGCACATGATGTGTGAGCTGTTGTGTATGGGCACACATGTCAGATACATGCCCATCATCTGACATCTCAGCTCCACAGGTCCACACAACAAGGTCCATGTTGTGCTGTGACCAATCTATGGGCTCTGTCACAGTACATCAGTACGAGTGTCACATACCAGACACACACCACAGTGACTAGTGAGGACAGCTGTCTATCCCACATCACATGTTTTTGACAGACACACACAGGGACCTTGTGTCGCCACAAGGACACCATCATGATGTAGTGTCTCATGTACACACCACAACGCACACATGACACACGCATGAAGTGCCACCTGATATTTTTGCAGCTCATACATGGATGTCTGTGACACACAGGCGCAACATCAACTCACATTGACAGAAACACATGGATGTTGTGACCATTTGACATTGAACACATGAAATCATCTCTGTAGCAAAAAGCACACATACTGTGGATGAACATCACATTTGTGGCACAGGGACACCCTGTGACCCACATACCATTCCACCTAAGAGTCAGGGTGTATGTCACATGTCATACACAATGTACCCCGGGAACTGTGTACATGCCTCATGCTCTTAACTGTACAGTTGTCAATCACAGTGGTTATGTGTACAACACACAAAGGTATCTGTCCCCATGACACCTTGCCCTGCCTGGGAGTGTGTGCCACTAAGTGCCATATACCAAATCACATGTTGACCCACATACACACACAGGTAATGCAGCCTGACATGCCCTTTGAAATACAGTGTCACAGTCTGTATTGTTGTTGGTGTGCCCATGTGTCCCTGACAAGCTATGGTGGGTGGCATCCTTTGCACATTGCCTGCAATGGGGACTGACGCGGGTGACAAATTCAAAAGACGCGTCGACACATGGGGAACGAGGCGTGCACACGCCTTGCACACACGCCATGCACATTGCCTGCAATGGGGACTGACGTGGGTGACAAATTCTAAAGACGCATCGTACACATGGGGAACGAGGTGTTCGCACGCCTTGCACACACGCCTTGCACCTTGCCTTCAATGGGGACTGACGCGGATTTGACCCTTGTACGAATCGTGTGCTGAAAAATCCGTTGGCTCCCTACAACAATGTATCACACTCCTTGGTGTCATGGATTTGAATTATTTGAACGATGCGGAAGGCGTGTACGAGGCATGCAATGCGATGGATTGGCCAGATTCATAGGATGCAAACGTGTCCGACCTATCGCTTTGGACGCATGGGACAGCTTCTGCCTCAGCAGCACAGATATAAGGCTGTCTGTTCCCCTGAGAGCTCACTTGCCTGCACTAAATGCCCCAGATTGCATTCACTGGTACCACTGCTGCTGTCTCTGCATCCTCTGGCTCCAAGAATGGCACGTACTGTGGAGAGGGCCCCAGCCTTCACAGAGGAGGAAAACAAGGCCCTGCTGGATAGCCTCCTTCCACAGTACAGCAAGCTGTATAGGAAACCAGGGGAGCAGGTGAGTGTGCAGTCCACATCCTTTTTCATTGTGCATGTTGTCTGACTGGCACTAATGGCATTGTGTACACCAGTGGCTAGCATGCTCACTGAGTAATTGTTACCCCCAAAGCGTGTAGGTACCTGTAGTGGACAGGTACTGTGCAGGAAAAGTGCATTTTTACACGGTTATAATACTCAGGCAATGTTTCCATGTTGTTAATGCAGGACAAATGTCAATCACCATAGTTGCACTACCTGTGTACATCATATGGCCTTGTGATAACGACATGTATATCCAACTGTGTGATGCACAAACATGTTGCATGTGTGGTAATGGACTTTTAACCTTGTCATCCTCACAGGTTGATGCCCATCAGAAACAGGAGATCTGGCTGACCATTGCTCGGGCTGTTCGATCTGTGGGGGTCTACAGACGCCGCCTCCGCAACTGCCAGAAGAGGTGACAGGACCTTCGTGGCTGGACCCGGAGGATTGCAAGAGTCCAGCTGAAGCTGTCGCCTCCTCGCAGAAGGGGCGGACGATGGACACTGACCCCCCACATGCTCTAGATTCTGGCGGTGGTCTTCCCTGACCTGGATGGGCAGTTAAAGGCCAGACAGCAGCAAGGAGGGGGTAAGTGCATGCCTTTTCTATGAACTATCTCTCACATGCTCTTTGCACTCCTTCATCCTGGTTACACTCCCACAGATCTTCTGTCTGCTTGAACAAGAGTCATGTGCCTAAATTAGGTCATGGCCCATCCACATCTGATGCACAGGTGTGGCCCTTTCAGTCTGTGACTTGTGTCACTTGGGTTGTGTGTCCCTGCTGTTGTCCCAGCTTACGGTTCTAAACAGCATCTGCTACCGGTGCATTGTTTTGTCTTCATGAGTGAGGCAATTGATTGCCATGTGTCTGCACATTGCCAGAAATCAGACATGTACTCTGTGTGGGCAATTGATATGTGTTCCAATTGATGCTTTGGCTCACCATATGTGTCTGGGGCAAAGGGGGGCCTGATCGTGCTTGTGGATCTGAACCTCCAGGGAAGGTGGAAGGATCTGGCCTGTGACTCACATAATGTACAAGGGGTAAGACTCATAGCTAAGGGATGCAGGGTAACCATTTTGAACTTTTATAACGCCATACAATGCACACCACAGGGCTCAAATAGTTTATATGAATTGGATGCTTGGCTGGACTCGCCTCACTAGGAGTGGGCAGGGTGCAATGCACACGATTGTAGCAGGTGATTTTAATTGTCATCTATGTCCGGACCTAAGGGTGACTCATGACGATTGGTCTTCTTGTGCATTAAGTGATGGTATGCACATGGAACACACCCGGATGGGAAGGGAGTTGACGTGTCTCTTACATACACATGGGTTATCACATACGCTGGACATGGCTGATACCACGGAAGGCTCCCTGTTGGCCCCTACTTTTAAGGGAAGAGGCTGCCATTCAGTTATTGATTATATTCTGATTTCACAGGCAATGAAAAGATCCGTCAGCAAATTTAATATTTTACACAGTGCATTTAGTGACCACAACCCGCTAATTTTAGTAGTTGATGTATACATCCAGGGGGTGGTCAGACAGACAAAGGATCAACTATTATCCACGGTTGACCAAGGCAGGCGATTAAGATGGGCCCAGATATATGAAGCAGGGTTCAATGTGGCTTTATTTGGTAAAGGCGCTAAAGATATTATGAATAGGGCTCCCGGTTTTATGGTATTTATTTTTTTAACATTTCCTTCTGTATTTATCCATATTTATTTTTATATCATTTTATCTGTATATATCCGCATTTATTTTTGTCGCAAGAAAAAAAGACGTTGCAGCTAGTATTTTTCCACATTTATTTAAATAGACAGTGCACACAGTTGTTATAGGTTTAGCTATATGTTTATGTGCGCCAAATTAAGTAAACACAATACAGTCATCTGAAAACTTTGCCATTGTAATACAAGTGACAGTGGTGTCACAGAGATTACTTGCAGTAACATTAGTGAGCTGCTGCTGTGCTACAATATTGAAAACACTGTCACTAGCCATGATTATTAGATGTAAACACAATGTGAATTTAGAGGAGTGCACGCACCTGTGCACTTTCAGTGACCTGGCCAAAGACGGCATGAAAGAGCTGTCTACTTTCGTGATAAATTAGACATATTGGATGCCTCGTTTCTCCTTATTGTCAGTTCCATGCTCCTCCCTGGTGCGCGTTGACTATCCACAGCCGAGAGAGCAAACAACCTCCTCTGAAGCAGCAAGCTCTCAGTTCAGAGATAAATTAAAGGCCCTTGCATTCCTGCCGGGCACTATTTCCCTCACATTTCTGAGGCCTAAAATATCCAACCCACGTGAGATGGTAGCTTTTAATTCACATTTTTTTAAAACTAAGTCCTTCACTAATGTAAAACACATTTTCCATAAGTTAGACAGTTCTGCTTTGAAAACATTGGGCGTGTATCACTTGCCTTATTTTACTTTCTACTGCCTAGTAGAAATTTAACAATTTACTTTAATACAGTAATCCCACACAGTTCCTCGCACAGTGGTGAAAAAAATGATTTAGCTTGAAAAAGGGCTTACAGATATGTCTCTGTCTCTCAGAAATGTTTGTGTTTCTTTATGCGGCGCCAAGTCAAGGAGGAAAGTTTACATTTTAAGGCCTGAAAGTATCCGAAAGCTAATGCGACCTAATTTCCCTAATGTGTTTATGCTGTGGTCTTTATGACCTTTTTGAGTCACACTCATTTTCCCGCTCCTACCCAAGATTAATGTCCCAGCAGGTGTTAAAGTGAGCAGGCATACACTGCAATTAGGAAGAGGGGCGAGGCGAGGCAACACTGGGCTGGAGCATGGATTGTCAAACTATTCTCGGAATCCGAGAATCTGTATTTTTCTGTTTCTATTTATAAATACAGACGGAAGAAAAATATTTTTCCGTCTGTATTTGTATGTAAAAATCCGTTTAAACGGAAAACCGGGAGCCTTAATTATGAATTGCCTGGATCTAGAGGTTGAAGGGGCTGATCTTATTGAGGCTTTTACAAATATTGCCGTTATTGTCACCAAGTTGCTGAAAACACAGTCACGTGGGCACAGGGGGGATTCCCCAAGATGGTTCAATCACCAATGTTCGCTCTCCCTTAGGAAATTGAAGGATGCTCTTAAGCAGTCTCCCAGGGATAGAGAGAGGGTGGTGGTGTGTCGTGCAAGCTATAAGTTAGTGTTAAAACAACGTAGAGGTCAACTACAGCGGATAGCCTGGGAGGAGCTCCTTGAAGCAGCGGAGCAGAAGGATTCAGAACGGTTTTGGAGGGTTATAAATAGTCCCTGCTTCTCGGACCCAAACAAACCTGGGCTAAGCGGTAATATACTCCCTGAACAATGGAAGCAGTACTTTCAGGGACTATATAATCACTCGTCCAGCCAGGCAGATGCGCAGTTGTTACCTATATCTAGAAGATCTACCTCTGTTATTTTCTCGTTGGAGGAAGTTACTATCGGTATTGAAGGGTTGACGAGAAATAAGGCTCCAGGCCCAGACGGGATCCCGCCCGACCTCTTTAGATCTAACCTACAGGTCTGGGCACCCTTATTAACAAGGGTCCTAAATGCAGCATTAAGTGTCTCAATGCCTATTTCTTGGTCCTCAGCAATTATAGTACCGATCTTCAAGAAGGGTAACAGGGATAGCCCGCACTGTTACCGACCAATATCTTTGATAGATGTTTCAGCCAAGGTCCTGGGGCGGGTAATTTTGAACAGACTAATGGAGTGGGCTGAGTCTGCCAACATAATTACTGATGTTCAATACGGATTCCGCCCAGGAAATCAACTGTGGACCAGTGTCTTAATCTCTATCTTATTTCCGCTAAATACACGCTGGTAAAAGGGGGCCTTTTTATCTGGCTTTTATGGACCTATCAGCGGCCTTTGACCGTGTGAACCGGAACAAACTGTGGCTAGTAATGGCAAACCAGGGGTGGACCCAGAACTAATAAACATACTTCAATTATTGCATAACCATACCACGGCTGCAGTAAGGTATACCCAGGAGGGAAAAGTCACAGATCATTTTAGATGTTCAAGCTGGTGTCAGGCAGGGATGCATCCTGGCACCTTTTTATTTACTTTATATATCAATGGCCTGGATGCGGCACTGCGGGACATTAGGACAGACTTACCACGAATAGGGGATAGAACTGTTCCGGTTTTATTATACGCAGATGATGCGGTGCTTTTGGCCCGCACCCTCATGCCCTACAACTTTTAATTAACGGTTTTGTAGAGTTCATGGAAAACTCCGAGATGTCCCCCAATCTCACCAAATCATATGTAATGGAGTTGGGGAAAAAGCCTGTTAAATCATACAAATATACCATAGGATCGCATGTTTTAGGTAAAGTCCCAGCTTTTGTTTATGTAGGCATATTATTTGATGGGAAGCTTAATTTTAAACACTTATTAGAAGAGAAATCTCTGTCTTTAATTAGATCCACAGGTTCAATTGCGAATTTTGCAAGCAGACTTGGGTTGTGGACTCCGGATGTGATTCTAAAATTGTACAACTCAATCTGCTGTGCCAAGGTGCTGTATGGTAGTGAGGTCTGGGGTTTTGTGAAAACTAACAACCTACAAACAGAAGAAAACAAATATATGAGGCGTCTGTTAAGGGTCCCCCACAGCACCCCGGCATTTATTGCCCATGAAGAACTGGGAGCTAGTTATATTTCAGATTCAGTGGCCGTCAGACCTATAATTCACTGGTTGAAGGTCTGGTTAAACAAAGAGATAGGCCTGACAAGGCTTGTTGTTCAGGATTGCTTGTCTTTGGCCAACGTAATGAAGATCCCATGGTTAAAATATGTGCGGGATTGCCTACAAAAATGGGACGGCAGGCACTGTTCGATGAGCCAGATAATATAAGACAGAGGGACAAGGCAGCTGTTAAAGAGTTGTTTTTTCAGTTTAGTATGGCGCAACGTGAGGGCAATGAATTGGTGAAACCGACAGTGAGAGAATATGTTTTAATTAAAACCTCCTCGAGGATAGAACCATATTTAACTATTATGACAAGTGCCCATGATAGATTTTTAATTACACGTTTTAGAATTAATTTTATTCACCATATTTTCGCGGTCCCGGCAGGTTTTAGCGTAAAGCTAGGAGAAAGAGGGCCCTGCGGCTGCGACAATGCGTCTCCGCAGGATACCCTCCACTTCCTTTTAATTGTTCTTTTATGCCCTTCCTAGAAAAGGTTTTTGAAGTCTTTATTACAGACTACTGGGATTAGACAGGCACGCGTGGCACTGCTCTTTTTAAAACCTTCTGCTGATGTTTTAACCTTGTCTTGTGTGGTAAATTTTTTAAAAACGGCCCTAAAATCAAGATCCACGAGAGTGGCTAATGATATTTAGAAATGATCTGTTAGTATTTTTAGATTTTATATGAAATAATTGATGGTGTTGGAGCAATTCTTTACTTTTTGTATTATGAAATATTGGGGTGGGATAATCTCGGGATGTATTTTAATGTAAATGCTTATATGATTTGTGTCTCAAATCGAATAAAGTAAACATTGAAAGTAAACATTGAATTGAATTGATTGCCATGTGTCTGCACTTTGCCAGAAATCAGACATGTACTCTGTGTGGGCAATTGATATGTGTTCCAATTGATGCTTTGGCTCACCATATGTGTCTGGGGTATTTTCCACACAGCCATGCAGCAGGTGAGACAATGTTGGGGCCTCAGAAGAATGTACATCATGTGTGTCACACATGCATGAGCACATGCCTAGTGTTCAGGGTAATACCATGTCGCACATGGACCTGGTAAGGTATGCCTACTCCGGACATGAAGTACACTATGTTCTTCTACTCCTGTGTGTCAGCCTACATTTAGTGCATTGTGAAATATGCAATCTGGTGTCTGCCTCGGTATCATTGTGGAGTGGCCTAGCTTTTTAGACTCCTGGGGTGTTGAGCATTTTGAGTTGGGCAGCTAGCTGAGATGTGGCTGTTGGATCATCACAATGGGGTAAGACATAGGTGTGTAATCACTTGACGGTGCCTAATGGTGTATTCTACATTAAAGTGCAGGCAGCCTCAATTAGTTCACATAACACTGTGATGTGATCATGTTTACAGATTGTTGCTTGCAGTCACTCAACTGTTGCATTTGTATTACGTGGGATCATCAGATGCCTTAAGATGTGGGTAGCAGTGGGGGAACATGTGCACTTGACAGCTGCAGGGCTTACATTCCCCAAAATGAAAATGATTGTGACACAGTGCAGACTGTTTGTTTTTGGATGCACTGCCCCTGTGACTGAAGCCAGTGATGACTGATTATGCAGACTGGCCTGTAGCATGGTATACCACTTGCTAATGTGTATCCTGCAGTAATGTCAGTTGTCCAGCATACACTCAATTGTGACATTGACCATCAATACATGGGCACATCATGGTGTCTTGTGAAGGAAGCATATCCATTTTACTGACAATGAGTTTGGCCATCCCTTCTCCTGACACATGTACTGAGTCAGTGGCAGGAGATGGGATATGTGTGTACTGATACATTTCAATCACAATTCCTGCAGTTCTGAGATATGTCTATGTGGTGCATGTGTGCACATATAAGTAGTGGCATACTACATGCACCAGACAGATGGGTCCATTGAGGGGAAGTATATGAGGGGCATGGTTGACTGGCAGACTGACAGGTGTCTTTTTCAAAATGTGTCAGCACTTTTTGCAATATTTTGCAAATGATGCCAAGGCGTGCTCTGTAATGTGCTGTACTGACTGTGATGTGTCAGGTGAAACAGGTGACTGATGTGGATCTGTTTATCCTGATTGCAGATACATCTTCGGCTACTGGAGGAGACAGCTCCACGGACCAAGAGGAGCCGCAGAGCCAGACTGGGTCTGCTGCAGAGGAGTTGGAGGGACCCAGTGGCACAGAGGGTGAGGGGAGCCACACTGAGGAGACCTCAGCTACGACCACCTCGGCTGAGGAACACAGCATCTCGAGGGAGGACTCCCTTTTGGAGGTGGGTGTCAGCAGACCCCAGACAACACCTAGCGAGTCTGTCCCCGCCACCACCACCATCTCCACCCTCCCATCTGCTCCCATCCCAGATGTCCGTGGAGGCCCCCGTGTAAGGGAGCATGTCTCCTTCGTGCCAGGCACCGCACCCCCTGCCCCTGTCTCCCCTTCTGCCCTGAGTGTGGAGTCTGTGGACTTACTGAAGCAGCTCCATGTAGGGCAGACAGCGATGCTGAGTGTCCTCCATTCCCACACCACTCTGTTGACACAACTGGTGTCCTTCATGGAGGGCATCTCATCAAACATGTCTGCCCTACATCGGACCATTCAGGCCATGGCCTCCACACAGTCGTCAGCAGTGTCTCTCCTCCAACAGTCCCTCACCCCTCCTACCTCTGCCACATCCACAATCCCCACTACCCTACCTGTCCAACGCACACACATACCAGCACCGGCACGCACCACAACAGCGCACAGCCACGCAAGACAAAATCCAGAGCCACAGGCACGCACACTCCGGGGACTGATGGCACACACACAGGGAATGGGTCACAGACACACAAACAGACATCCACAAGCACTCCGCAGTCCTCAGATGCCTCTCCTCCAAAACCCCTTCCCTTGCCTCACCTGCAACCCCCTTCACAGCAGCTCTTCCTCTGTGACCTGGGCCTCTTCCCCACCGATCCATCTGCTCCAACTCACAAGGGGAGGAGGAAGTCACCACGCACAGGGGAGTTCCCTTGCCACACCGACACCCTCCCCCAGGTGCACGGACACTGAGGCCCCCATCCGCAAGTCCCCCGGACCAGAAAGAGCAAGATCCCACCACGATCCCGCAGCTCCACCACACAGTCTCCGTCCTCCAGCCCCCAGACCACCACTCCACAGGTCCCCCGCCACACCCTGCCCCTGGTTCACCCACACACCGATACCGCATCCCCAAAATGCTTAGGCCCTCCCCCCCACCACATGCACTTCCACCCCCACCTCACACGGTCAGCCTGTTCCTGCCACTGGTGTGGAGACCGTGTCCCCCCCTCTGTCCTGCCCACCTCACCTGAACCCCATGACTCTCCTTTGGAGGTTGGCACTGCAGTAGATAGCACATCCACCCCATCTGACTTGGGCACTGCAGTGGAGACCCCGTCCACACCATCTGACCTGCCCACTGCAGTGGTGCCGGCAACAACCCCGTCTGACTTGAGCCCTGCAGTGGTAACGGCACCCACCACATCTGACTTGGGCCCTGCAGTGGTGACGGTGCCCACTGTGTCAGACACCTCCACTGCAGTTGCCAGTGACACTCCTGCACCCACCACCCCTCCCCTGCCCCATTCTGCTGTCCCCTGATCCTGTCCCTGCGGTGCCTGGCCTGCCCCTATGTATGCCCCTCCAAGGGGAGATGTCCCCTGGCCGTAGCAGTGCAGGCAAACAATGGGTGACAACTTGTCACATGTCACCCTGGTTGAATGTAGGAATGGACTGGCCATTGGCCTTTTGACATTGTACACTTAACTTACCAGTTACATGGATTTATGTTTTTAATAAAGCCACTTGTTGTCATCCAGTGTTGTTGCATCTAATGTACATGATGTTGATGATGAGTGTCATGGACTTGCTGTTGTACTGGTGTTTTAAAGGTACAACAGAATGATTTGCTGATGTGATGGACTCCATGTGGTCCATGGGATATGTGTACTTTTCTGCTATGTATCCATGACATCCTTTGCTGCAATTTCAGGGTGTAATGAAAGCAAACTGTTGTGACCAGGATTTTCTCGTTGGGTTTGCTACTTCACATCTTTGGCATACACTGTTGCACATATGTTGTGCTTACATTTGGGCACAGAGTGAGATTCCCTGACTGGGCCCATCTCCACTGGACAGGCAGGTTTGTGCATCCATGGTACACAAGTCATCAGTGTCATCAGTGCAACTAGCTCTACATGTGTATTTCGTATGTGCAGATGACTGAAGGGACACTCCCGTACACAGGCTGCTGTGACCAGAGCTTTCATTGTGTTGTAATTGTTGGCTCATTGGGCAAGTGTTGTGCTGGCATGACAGAACCATGCACAGACAACGTTTTGCACAGCTGACCTTCCCCAGGATTGGAGACCCCTCATGGCATTGTGTCATTCCGTGACATTGCCTGGGCACATAGTGTGTGTTGTGTGAGCATGTCTGTGTGTGTTCCCTTCCCTTTTTTCAACACAGCCTGTGTTCCATTCAGATGTTCCTGTTTGGTGCGCTTGCTGAGTTGTCCTGTGTTCATCAAACATCTTTGCCCTGGGTTTTCTGGGATGTAGGTGCATGGAAAACTACTGGTCATTAGGTTGTCATCCCTGGCTGTTTTAGTTGTAAGTTCCGGGGATGTTGTCAAACGCACCTGGGACACATTCTGGATTCCCATTGGCACTTATGTGTTACCAACATCATGTTGTTTTCCCTATGTGGTATCTGTCAGTGAGTGGCTCACTTGTATGTGTGTGTGACTACTCCCACTCATCAGGGTCATTGCTGCAATGTTGGAAGGTGTCGACATGTGTTCTTTGTGGGTCTCCTTTGGTTCCTCATTGGTGTGGGTGTGTGGCAGGGTTCCCATTGAATCTGGTACTTTTCACGTTATGCCCATGTACCGCATACTGTGCAGTGTTGCAGACATTCACAGGGGTTGTTGACAGGCCATGTGTGAGGATTTGTGGGTACCTTAGATCCCCCCACCACCCCTGGGATTGTCATGGGTGCATGGGCAATGTCACCAGTCCATGTGTGCTCAGCTGATGCACATTGGTGCAGATCAAGGTGTGTGGTGTTGAGGGTGGCCAAATGGGAGTGGTTTCATGTCTAGGCCCCTACCTACATTTTGCCCATTGATTGCAGGCCATGGCCAGTGATTTGTGTTTATGGAGGTGTGATGGAAGTTTGTTGTTCAGGACACATGACCCAGTACGCACAGCTGACTGTGCTCCACAGTATGGGCAAAACCTACCTTTGTCATCACAGTGGGATTTGTGTACAGGCTACTGTCACCCCAAATTAGGGTCCCTGAGGGTAGTGCTTTAGTGGGTCTGTCTCTTGCTGTGTTGGTTGCTGTTCAACCCAGCTTGTGTCACATGAATCCGTTGAGATCCCACTCATCTGACAATGCCTGCTTGCCCACAAAGGGGTGCACAGTTCATGAGTTAGTTTTGTATGGCACTGTGTACACATCTTTGTGATTGGAGTTCAGCCCACCGTCATGTGTTGTGTACTAGCCTTGGGACACTGAGACACACACACGTGTTGTGTTTGATATGCAGTGTGGGGCTGCCTGTCTGTGTTTGTGCATCTGCACCTCTGCATTGGTATGGCTTTTGCGTTACATTGGCTGGATGTTGTTTGGAGGTTTTTCCCTAGTGTCCATGCTGTCTTGTAGCTCATCATCCTGCACATTGATCATGTTTGGTATGTCCCATTGCTGCCATGATATGGGACTTGGTCACCTAACATCAACAGTCTCCACAGGATTCCTCATTTTGTGTGTCTGTTCGTGAAGATATGTGTGTATGCATCATGATGCTCACTTTTCACATAGTCTAATTGGACACTGGAGGCATTGTCAGGGCTCATGGCCAATGCTTGTCTGCACATGGTAGAGGGAGTTCTTGTGTTACACAGCAATCTTTGCCTCCCAAATCTATGTTTGTATGTGACACAACCACCACATTGCCACTACATTGCTTGTGGTGTTGGGACCAGTAATCACAAATGCTGGTCTGGTGATGCTGCTATTATGATGTCCACACTCACCTTCTGGTCACTGTAGTGATGTGGGGTTTAGACCCCATTCCCACAATGATCCGGAAATGCTGTATTTTTGGACAACACAATCTCCTTTTGGTCAGTGTGGTGATGGGGGTTTAGACCCCATTCCCACAATGATCATAATATGCTGGATGTTTGGACACCACAATCACCTTTTGTGCACACATGTGATGGGAGTCACATTGTATGTTCACTGTCAGAATCTGTGTTGTGTGCATTTTGCACACACACACATACAATCTTGCCAAGATGGTAGGGGGTTGCTTAGTCACCCTATGTGTGTGAATGCTGGTGGTGCTGGACATCCAGCCCCTATGAGTGGGGATGGTGGTTGTGCTGGGCATCCAGCCCCTATGAGTAGGAGATACTGGTAGTGATGGGCATCCAGCCCCTATGAGTGGTGATGGTAGTAGTGTTGGGCATCCAGCCCCTATGAGTAGGGGGCACTGGTAGTGCTGGGCATCCAGCCCCTATGAGTGGGGGGTACTGATAGTGCTGGGCATCCAGCCCCCTATGAGTAGGGGGTACTGGTAGTGATGGGCATCCAGCCCCCTATGAGTGGGGGTACTGGTAGTGCTAGGCAACCAGCCCCCTATGAGTAGGGGGTACTGGTAGTGATGGGCATCCAGCCCCCTATGAGTGGGGATGGTAGTAGTGCTGGGCATCCAGCCCCCTATGAGTAGGGGGTACTGGTAGTGCTGGGCATGCAGCCCCCTATGAGTGGGGGTACTGGTAGTGCTGGGCATCCAGCCCCTATGAGTAGGGGTACTGGTAGTGATGGGCATCCAGCCCCTATGAGTGGGGATGGTAGTAGTGCTGGGCATCCAGCCCCCTATGAGTAGGGGGTACTGGTAGTGATGGGCATCCAGCCCCCTATGAGTGGGGGTACTGGTAGTGCTGGGCATCCAGCCCCCTATGAGTGGGGATGGTAGTAGTGCTGGGCATACAGCCCCCTATGAGTAGGGGGTACTGGTAGTGATGGGCATCCAGCCCCCTATGAGTGGTGATGGTAGTAGTGCTGGGCATCCAGCCCCCTATGAGTAGGGGGTACTGGTAGTGATGGGCATCCAGCCCCCTATGAGTAGGGGGTACTGGTAGTGCTGGGCATCCAGCCCCCTATGAGTAGGGGGTACTGGTAGTGCTGGGCATCCAGCCCCCTATGAGTGGGGGTACTGGTAGTGCTGGGCATCCAGCCCCTATGAGTGGGGGTACTGGTAGTGCTGGGCAACCAGCCCCCTATGAGTAGGGGGTACTGGTAGTGATGGGCATCCAGCCCCCTATGAGTGGGGATGGTAGTAGTGCTGGGCATCCACCCTGGGTGTGGGTACTGCTGGTAGTGAGGACCATGCAACCCCTGTGGTTTTGCTGTTGCTGGTGGAAGGGATGTCCCCCCCCTATGTGTGTGTAGCATTTTGCGTGTTCGTGACGTTTGTTTTTGTGGGTGTCTGACTTACCGTCTGCGATGTACGCGTCTGTTCATGATCCGGTCGTAGATATACAGTACTGGGATGACCTGCGCGATGGGATTCATCATTGGTTCGTCTCGTACTTGCTGATTGTTGCTCTGTCTCGTACACGTTGGGAGTTGGTCCGTCTCGTAGCCGTGGATCGTGTTGTGGCGCGAATCGGACCTGCTATGCAGCTCTACCGGATGCTGTGACGTGCTGCTAGTGGCGACTCGTTCGGAGCGTAGGAAGTGCGCATCATACTTGCCCGGCCAGAAACTGCTGTTTACATGCCTCCGGATGAGTCGATTTCAGCGGTTATGGTTCTGGCTCGTACGGGAAGTATTGCTGGTTTCGGAGCCTACGCCTCGGTCGGCATTCGGACACATTTGCGCATCGTACTTCCTTGTCCAGACGGATCGGCTCCGGGAACGAGTGGATAGTAAGGTGAGGCTACGGACGGCGCTCGGAGGGCTGTCCGACCCGGATCGGAATCGGCCCCAAAGTAATAAATTTTACAGCTTTAGTTTGAAGATGCTTTCCCATAGAGAGATTGGATCCTACGAATGTTCGGATCGGTTGACTTCTGCAAGTTTATATTCAAAGTCAAGAGGAATCATTTGGGTAAGTCTAGGTCTTGCTGCAACACAAAATCAAGTATTGAAATCTGTACAAGAAATTGAATACTTAGCATTGAATGAACCAGAAAGTACAGATATTGTTAAAACTAATATGTTGGATACGTACTATCCCAAAAGGAGTCCATATCTGGAAAACATATGTCTTTATGAAGTACTGCAACATTACAGTTTTAAGAGAAATGTTACAGAAAATATAAATTAATAAAAATATGCAGTCATTGGATGTGATGGATGTTTGGTAAAACATGCCAAAGGAAATCTTATTAACCAAAGGAAACTCAGTTGTGAAACTGCAGATAAAAGGGAATTTTTCTATTTAGCACTTCTGGAACTCTTCAAGCCTTGGCGTAGTGAAATGGAATTACTTGGAGATTTTGACTGTTATGAAGATTCTTTTAATGCTTGTAAAGATAGCATTCAATGCACATTTTTTCCAAATTATCTACAAATGTTAAATGAAGAGATCGAACAAGAAACTACTATTGCAGCTGAAATAGCTAGAGACAGTTCTCAAGATAGTCAAAGTTCTGCTCCACTAAGTCAAGATCCACTAGGACAACCAATTCTTGAAAATGAAGCAGCAATAGCCATGAATGAAGTAGAAACAGCAATGCAACAAGCACAACAGGAAATTATTGAATTGGGAAACTTGGAAGAAGAACTAAATATTGAACAAAACTAAATATATGAGCAAGTGACACAACAGATACAGCATGGTTTACTGCATGAAAAAAGAGAATGCCAATGCACATCATTTAAACCTATTCGAATGTATATCAGTGGGCAAGCTGGAACAGGAAAAAGTTTCTTAATTAAAGTTTTGACCAGTTATCTACACAAAACCACTGAATCACATTTATCTTGTGTTGTAACCGCTCCAACTGGGTTAGCAGCACACAACAATAAAGGGATTACTTTACATCGATTACTCATGCTACCAGTTGAACATGAAAATAAGTTGGAATATCACAAGCTATCTGGAGAAGCTTGTTATGAAGTTTCAAGAGTACTCAAGAAAATGAAACTTTTAATCATTGATGAGGTGAGCATGGTCCTAAACTTAATGGTTGCCTTTGTACATTTAAGAATGCAACAGATTTTAAAAACAGATTATGATGTTCTATTTGGAGGAAAATATGTAATTGTATTCGGCGACCTACTACAACTTACTCCTGTAAAAGGGCAACCTGTTTTTAAAACACTTTGTCCATGAAGACACTAGAAAATCTTTGGGAAGTATTGGAAATGTCAACATTTGGTCTCATTTTGAATATAAAGAACTTATTAAGCAAAGTGATGAACATTATGGAAACATTCTTCAAGATATAAGAATTGGTGTTTTGACAAAACATGGTAAAGAAGCTTTAGAAAGTCGGCTTTTAACGAACTTGTTTGCAAATGAAAACATAGCACTTGAAAAAATGTACAAAAAAATTGGAGAAAAGAAGTCTATAGTTTGCCTAGTGCCTACACTGCAAGAGTGTTCTACATTCAATCAATAACTTTTGAAATTGGAAAGACAACCAATAGTGAAAATGGAAGCTATTGATAAAATGGAACACAAAGGAGTTACTATTCTTCTCTCAGAGAAATTACAGTCAAAATTGGATTCTTAGGAAAAGTCGGTGTCTAAGACTGCAGGTTTAGAAAAGACTTTATATGTATGTGTAAATTGTCGGGTATGTGTAAATTGTCGGGTAATTTTACGGCGTAATTTGAATGTAGAAGAAGGTTTAGTAAATGGAGCAATGGGAAAAGTTGTTGATTTTGTAATTTTTCAGACAGAGATGGAATTGAATTTTTGAAGATTAGATTTGAGTCGGTAACTGATGGAACTAAAATCCATACTGCTTCTGGAATTCGGAATCTTTTGGATATATGTACTGGTTCATTGAAATTTACATTGAATATACAACAAGATGCACAAGAATTTCTTATTTTATGCTTGGAGTATTGGAAGATGAAGGAATAGAAATTGAAAATGTATTTGGACTAAGTTACAGATGGGATCATAAATGTGAAGTTTGTTCATTTTCTTCTACCACTGAAATAGACACTGAACGATTCATATACTTGACGATACCAGATTGCAAATGAGTGTCTTTTAACAAATTAGTAAAAACAGCTAACCAAGATATGAAATGCTCTCATTGTAAATCAGACATGTTGTCAACATTACATATAGACAGATATGGAAAATATGTCATTAATGCTACAACGTTGTAGAGCAAATGGAAGAAAATTGGAAACCAAAATTAAAAAGTTTGTAGCAAGTCAAGTATCAATTTCAGGAAGAAGTTTTAAAGCAGTGGCTATTATTTTCCATGATGGACTTACTACAACATCTGGACACTACACTGTGTATTTAAAGTGCAGTAAAGGATGGACACATTGCAATGATGCCCATTTGGAATTCAATGTAGGTTGCCTTTCGAATGAACAAATTCATATCTCATATTTTTGATGCCAAGGTTTTGAAAACATCATTCGGCCTATTGGGAAGATGTGAACACAAATTAAGGAGTTTATTTTGGATATTTTCAATGCAAATGGATTTGGAAACATTATTCGGCCTATTGGGAAGATGTGAACAATTACTGTTTGGATTATTGTTTGTGCTAACTATTATTGCATTTGCAAAATTGTGTTTGAAAGAAGTAGTTTATATATTTGATCTTTATATTATACGCAATGTAAATGAGAGTGTATATTTTAGAAAATGTACTTCAGAGAAATAAATGATTTAATGCAGTTGAAACATGTAATTAAGAAACTATAGATAGGTAAAAAGATAGTTGAACTTGTTATAAATATTTTCAACGCAGATTTGTTTTTTTTTACAATCTCATATTTTTATCCCCGCTGTTATATGATGATCTACATTGAAATCACTGTGTATGGTGAAATTCAGTAGAATCTGAGAACAGCAAAAAGGGAAACTGAATATGTTATGTAATTGTAAAATTATGTTGTGTTCTTAAAAGTATAATAATATATGTAATAACAGTTTTTCTTCTTTTTTTTTACAGAAAGTAATACTAAAGTTTGAAAAGATTTTAATTTCAGTTTACAACAAAACTACTGTAAAATAGTTTCACTGAGTTTTGTATTCTTTTTTTAATAAAGAAGGTAAGAGGAAATAATGTAATAAGCATGATAATATGAACTAATGTTTACAGTCGGTTTTACCGCACTCATCCATTTTTTCAAACACTACCCAAAAAACTCATCGATACAGTTAGGCAGTATTCCCACACTCCTGCCATCACCCATGCACTATCTATGCACTTCACCAATCACCTAGGCTGTACCCATACAGTTATAATATTATCCAGACACTACCTATGTACTCCTCCAATCACCCAGGCACTGTCTGTACACTCATGCAATCAGCTGCACATTACCCGTACACTCTTCTGATCACCCAGGTAGTACCTATATACTTCTCCAATACCCTAAACATTACCCCTGCACTTGTGCAATCACCCAGACACTACCCTTTCACTCTTTCAATCATCCAGGCAGTATCTATACAATGCTCTATTCATTCAGGCAGTACACATGCACTTATAAAATCACCCAGGCACTATTTATGCAGTTGTCCAATCACCCAGGTACTGCACCTGTACTCCTCCAATCACCCAGCCAGAACCCTTCAAGTTATCAAATCACTCAGGCACTACCTATGCACTCCTGCAATCACCCAGGCACTACTTGTACACTCATGCAATTAGCTAGACATTACCCCTACACTCATGTAATTACTGAGGCATTAACTATGCACTCGTCTAATTATCTACACATTACCCCTGCACTCATGCAATCACTTAGGCATTACCTATGCATTCCGCCAATGACCCAGACATTTACCCTGCACTCATGCAATCACCTAGCTATTACCCATGCAGTCCTTCAATCAGTCAGGCAGTACCCATGCACTTATAAAATCATCCAGGTACTTCCTATGCACTCATACATTAACCCAGGCACTACTTATGCACTTCTGCAATCACCCAGGAACTACCACTACACTCATGCAACCACCCAGACATTACTCTTGCACTCATGCAATCACCCAGGCACTAGCTATGCACTCATACAATAACCCAGGCACTACTCTTGCACTGCTGCAATCACCCAGGCAGCATCGATGCACTCCTCCAATCATCCAGCCAGTACCCATGCATTAAACAAAAATCACCCAGGCACTACTTATACACTTTTCCAATCACCCAGGCACTATCACTACAGTCATGCAACACCCAGACATTATTCTTGCACTCATGCAATCAACCAGGCACTAGCTATGCACTTATAGAATAACCCAGGCAGTAGTTGTGCACTGCTGCAATCACCCAGGCAGTATCCTTGCACTCCTTCAATCATCTAGCCAGTACCCATGCACTTAAAAAATCACCCAGACACTACTTGTACAATTTGTCTAACACTCACGCACTACCACTACAGTGATACAACGACCCAGACATTACTCTTGCAATGATGCAATCAGCCAGACATTAGTCACGCACTCCTCCAATTACCTACACATTATCCGTGCACTCATGCAATCACTTAGGCATTACAGATGCATTCCTCCAATGAACCATACATTACCACTGCACTCATGCAATCACCTAGCTATTACCCTTGCAGTCTTTCAATTACTCAGGTAGTACCCATGCACTTATAAAATCATCCCGTCGAAGCTGTTCTCTTGCGAGACGCCGAGGGTGCATTGTTTGCAAATGCTTTAGCACGGATGGCGTCCCTCAAGAATACTTCTTTTCTGAACCTCGTGAGAGGACCTTCTCACAAATGGTGCAGGTCACTTTACGGAAATCCATCTTTTTCTCCCCAGGTGGTAAGGAGAAAAATGCCCAAACTATACTTTCGTACCTGGTCTTGATGAGTTCCTCCAAGTCTTCTTCCTCTTCAGGTGGAAGCTGCTGAGGTGCATTGCCAGCTGCCATTTTTAGATGAATAAAAAAAACACCAAAAAAAGGCAAAGAAGAGGAGCGGAAGACAACAGGTGTGTCTGCTGAGATGCACTTGAAAGATTGAAAAAAATGGGTGGGGTCTTTCAAGTTCTAGAATCAAAAGCTTCGTTACCAATGAAATTGTTTCTTTTGAAGTCACATGGGATTCGCACACCCGGTGTGCAACCAGCGCGCACCCGACGCGATTCCCGAAAAATATATTTAACAATAATATATCTTTATTACAATTACAAATATATATTTGCAATTATGTTAAATAATCTCTTGGTATAATATACATATTAAAGTTATATACATATACTTTTAAAACAAAAAAAATGACGGTTGATTCGCGCACCTGGCGTGACCCCCGGAAATACGTACATAACGTTACGCAGGGCCGAGAACTGTGCACCCTTCTCATACCGAACGCGCATCGTACACGACTTAACCAATATGGCGGCAAAATTCTTGTATTCGCGCAGCCACCGAGACTGGTACACGATCGGTACGCGAATCCACTTTTAAACTAAAAAATAAATAAATAAATGTGATTGTCTTTTGAGAGCCCTAAGTTTGTAAACAAAATAATAAATACAATATGCATACTGCACTGACTTTATTATTAAACATTAGCATTCAATTATATGTGACCAAGTGACATTATTATTGCAAATTCCTGGGTTACGCACTTTAAGCAGGTCTTCCACTCGAATGGTAGACCTGCTCTGAATTTGCGGTGTCACCACAATCATTTCTTCTTGACTTTGAGTTCATTGTCGTGGTAATGGCAGTAGCGATTCACACCAGTCCTATGCACAGAGCCCAAGGGCCTGACTTAGGGGTCGATTCCGATTCGGGCCGGAAAACGTACTGACCGACTCGGTCCGGGAATCCATTCCGACCGACACGTAC
This sequence comes from Calotriton arnoldi, assembly GCA_963921515.1. Classification (NCBI taxonomy): domain Eukaryota; kingdom Metazoa; phylum Chordata; class Amphibia; order Caudata; family Salamandridae; genus Calotriton; species Calotriton arnoldi. The sequence continues at coordinate 125,873 of CAWUFW010018883.1, read as the reverse complement.
AGGTGCAGCCCGATCCGCCTAGTACGATGAAATGCATGCGATTTACGACCGACTCGCACGGAACACAAGCCGAACGACCGAACCGCACGGAAAACAGCTATCCGTCCGGAAAACTACGCGAATCGAACTGACCGACACGCACCAGGAAGGAACCCAAACGAAACGTACCCGCGAACTCCGACCCGCGCAGTACGATGCAATGCGTGGAAAACCAGACCGAGTCGCACGGAGCACAAGCCGTACGACCGACACGCATACAAAACAGCGAGCCGAAGCAACCCAATACTCCGCGACCGATGCGTACGCCGCACATGAAACACAGCAGAAACACAGCGTGAACGACTCGGAGAAGCTCGCACGAGACCAACTGCAATGTCCTACTCGGTCAGAAGAACGTCTCCTACATGCACAAAAAGCACAAAGGAAAAAACACAAAAAAAAGGGCCAAACAAGCAATTACAAAGCCAATAAATACTGGGGGGGAAACATGGAACAAAGACACACCCACAACTCCACCCATATAAAGGCCACAAATCCCTACCATGATCCTTTGCAAATTGAAATGACCTGCCAGCACAGAACACCAACAGACAGCAACCACAGACACACTCACAGCTCATCCATCACACAAGCCACACAGCATCAGCACCTCAACAAATAGCACCCTCTCATACACCCAGCAAAACCCACACTCACACACCCTCACCTGCACACCCACACACACATCAATCACCACCACCACCCATCACCATGCCCCCAAAGAAGAATCCAAAGCTCCTAGACAGTGAATTGGAAGTCCTGGTAGATGAGATCCTCAGGGTAGAGCCACAGCTGTTTGGTACATTGGTCCAACAGACCCCCATGTCGCAGAAAACCAAGATGTGGGAGAGGATCGTCGACAGGGTGAACGCACAATCACCATGTTTGCGCACAAAGGAAGACATCCAGAACAGGTGGTATGATGTGCGCAGGAGGGTCAAGGACCTACTAAAGAAGGACTACGCCTTGAGCCAACACACCGGCAGTGGCCCTCCTGCCAAACCTGTATACCTCAGGCCCTGGGAGGAGAAGGTGCGGGCCATCCTACCACCAGTGAGCGTATATGGACTATCAAACATCCCAGAGCCTGGTGAGTACACAACAAATATACCCAATATTGTGTGACAATACACACACATCACTGTCAAGGGGATAGTCAAACCATGCACCCTTAGCAAATCCACAGCAACCAAAACATAAGCATCCCAAGATGTGTATGTTAGTCAGATAAACACAATACATGCCCATTACATAGTGATATGTAACTGTGTCATGACATGTACAAACCCAACAACAAATAGAGCTAGGCAGTGGCACAAATCTAACCAACAAACACAGTCAGATATGTAGCCACCACTACAACACCACCTCACAGGGAAGCTCACTGAAAGGAAGGAATCCTGTGTATGCTGGTCAAGTCAGTGTAGCCAATAGCATGATGGGAGTTGTAGTCACAGATATTGCTCACCCTCACAATTCGCCCATCAACACCACCCTGAACCATGCTCACATCACAGGGAGTGGAAAACAACTGACAAGATGGCTGACACTGGGTACTGCTGTGGGAGGCACAAGGCCCTGCTGGGAACTGGGCACCAACCAACAGCAGGACACCACTGACTGACATCCTGAAAGCAAACTTGCACTCCCTGCAATAGAAGCACGTTCCATGGTGGGATATCTGGCTGGGTGGGAAGGAGGACTGACACCTCTGACCATATTCACAAGCAGCTTTTCACACACACACCCTTAACACAAACTCCACACAACTCACCTGGGAGAATGCAATGCCTCACACTCTAATTAAATTTCCCACAAAGAACCACAACCCTGGGTTATGCTGTGTGAAGCACAGGGACACACATGGGACTTGTAGCCAAACAAACGCCAGGACAACACTGTCAGCCATCCTTTCAGCACAGGCACACTACCCCACAGGGAAGCAGAGTCAAAAGGAAGGAAGTATGGGAATGCTGGGAAGGGGGTGTAGGCAATAGCATGATGGGAGTGGTAGTCACAGCTCAACATCTCCCACCCACATGGCCCAGCAAGCTCACACTCAAGCATGCACACCTCACAGGGAGTGAAAAGCCACTTCAAAGATGGCTGACAATGGTGCTCTGTTTTGGGGAGCACAAGGCCCTGCTGGGAACTGGGCACCAACAAACAACAGGACACCACTGTCAGCCATCTTGCCATTGCTGTCACACTCACACACAGAGAAGTCCACTCAAAAGGAAGGAAGTATGGGCATGCTGGGAAGGGGGTGTAGGCAATAGCATGATGGGAGTGGTAGTCACAGCTCAACATCCCCCACCCACATGGCCCAGCAAGCTCACACTCTAAACCATGCACACCTCACAGGGAGTGGAAAGCAACTGACAAGATGGCTGACAATGGTGCTCTGCTGTGGGGAGCACAAGGCCCTGCTGGGAACTGGGCACCAACAAACAACAGGACACCACTGTCAGCCATCTTGCCATTGCTGTCACACTCACACACAGTGAAGTCCACTCAAAAGGAAGGAAGTATGGGCATGCTGGGAAGGGGGTGTAGGCAATAGCATGATGGGAGTGGTAGTCACAGCTCAACATCCCCCACCCACATGGCCCAGCAAGCTCACACTGAAGCATGCACACCTCACAGGGAGTGAAAAGCCACTTCAAAGATGGCTGACAATGGTGCTCTGTTGTGGGGAGCACAAGGCCCTGCTGGGAACTGGGCACCAACTAACAACAGGACACCACTGTCAGACATCTTGCCATTGATGTCACACTCACACAAAGTGAAGTCCACTCAAAAGGAAGGAAGCATGGGCATGCTGGGAAGGGGGGGTGTAGGCAATAGCATGATGGGAGTGGTAGTCACAGATATTGCTCACCCTCACAATTGGCCCATCAACACCACTCTGAACCATGCTCACATCACAGGGAGTGGAAAACAACTGACTAGATGTCTGACACTGGGTACTGCTGTGGGGAGCACAAGGCCCTGCTGGGAACTGTGCACCAACCAACAGCAGGACACCACTGACTGACATCCTGAAAGCAAACTTGCACTCCCTGCAATAGAAGCACGTTCCATGGTGGGATATCTGACTGGGTGGGAAGGAGGACTGACACCTCTGACCATATTCACAAGCAGCTTTTCACACACACACACCCTTAACACAAACTCCACACAACTCATCAGGGAGAATGCAATGCCTCACACTCCAATTAAATATCCCACAAAGAACCACAACCCTGGGTCATGCTGTGTGAAGCACAGGGACACACATGGGACTTGTAGCCAAACAAACGCCAGGACAACACTGTCAGCCATCCTTTCAGCACAGGCACACTACCCCACAGGGAAGCAGAGTCAAAAGGAAGGAAGTATGGGCATGCTGGGAAGGGGGGTGTAGGCAATGGCATGATGGGATTCGTAGTCACAGATATTGCTCACCCTCACAATTGGCCCATCAACACCACTCTGAACCATGCTCACATCACAGGGAGTGGAAAAGAACTGACAAGATGTCTGACACTGGGTACTGCTGTGGGGAGCACAAGGCCCTGCTGGGAACTGTGCACCAACCAACAGCAGGACACCACTGACTGACATCCTGAAAGCAAACTTGCACTCCCTGCAATAGAAGCACGTTCCATGGTGGGATATCTGACTGGGTGGGAAGGAGGACTGACACCTCTGACCATATTCACAAGCAGCTTTTCACACACACCCCCTTAACACAAACTCCACACAACTCACCAGGGAGAATGCAATGCCTCACACTCCAATTAAATATCCCACAAAGAACCACAACCCTGGGTCATGCTGTGTGAAGAACAGGGACACACATGGGACTTATAGCCAAACAAACGCCAGGACAACACTGTCAGCCATCCTTTCAGCACAGGCACACTACCCCACAGGGAAGCAGAGTCAAAAGGAAGGAAGTATGGGCATGCTGGGAAGGGGGGTGTAGGCAATAGCATGATGGGAGTGGTAGTCACAGCTCAACATCCCCCACCCGCATGGCCCAGCAAGCTCACACTGAAGCATGCACACCTCACAGGGAGTGAAAAGCCACTTCAAAGATGTCTGACACATGGTGCTCTGTTGTGGGGAGCACAAGGCCCTGCTGGGAACTGGGCACCAACAAACAGCAGGACACCACTGACTGACATCCTGAGAGTCAACCTGAACCCACTGCAAGGGTGGCATGCTTCATGGTGGGATTACTGGGCTGGGGGAGGAGGAGGGCCGGATGTCCACCAAATACAACCAATGCTGTCCATGTACACACCTCAACATTCACATTGAAATGCTTCAAGTTTGCAGGACAATGTGCCACACCAATATCAACCCCTGACTGTGACAACTTAGGACAATGCAATGTACAGGCCCGCATCCAGAGGTACAGTCACAACTGTCAGGTGTGTGAACCATTGATGCCTGCAGAAACATAACATACATTGTGTGTGTCTCCCAAAACAGGTGATGATGGGGACACATCAGCAGACAATGAGGAGTCCCTGTCCCAGGCTCCGGGGGACACTGAGCTCACTGGTGTGGAACAGCCTCTGCCCTCCTCGGATGGCGAAGACCTACCTGGCACCTCCGGTGTGAGTCATCATGCAGCACCAGCAGGACCACCAGCTGCACCCCCTGCACCCACCCCTCCAACAACTGCCAACACACAGACCACCCCCGCCGACACGGACAGACCAAGGACCACCAATGACAACAGCACAGTGACCCCGGCCCAACGTGGAGCAACGGACAGCAACTCCAGTGACAACCCCCAAGGGGGCCTAGGGTCACCTGTGCGTGCCACTGCAGGTCCCGCACGTGTCGCCAGGGGTGGTGGGAGGGGTGGTAGACATAGGTCGCTGTTTGCAGAGGGGTCTGGACTGCATGATGACCCACAACTGGTACGCATTGCTGATGCGTACCAGAATAGCACCAGAGAGGTCAGTCAGGTAGTGGGGATCCTCAAGGACATTCAACAGCAGCAGGCTGCTCATCATGCCCGCTTGGATTCCCACATGTCCCGTATGGAGACATACATGTCCCGTGTGGAGACACACATGTCTGGCATGGAGTCCAAGTGGGACACATTGCAAGAACTGACAGCGGTGCATAGGGACATGTTGACATGCCTCCGCCAGATTAGCACCAACATGGCCACACCTCCCTGTGTGCCCACAACATCTGGTGCTGCAACAACTGCAACTGCCACAGGGAGTGAGGATGACTCTGGCGGAGAGTCCCCTGCACCGCAGCAGCCTGCACATGAGGGTCCCCCCCCAAAGAAGAGGGGTCGTCCGAGGAAGGACAACTGAGAGGCCGATGGCCATGTACATCCCCCAGGAACCCAACACCTGTTCTGGAAATCCACCTTTGTGTGCAAACTGTTCACCCTGTCGCATGCAACCCAACTCTCTCACATTACATGGGGAGTTTAAGTTGGACCAATGTATCAGATGACTGTTGACTTTACTCAGGACATATCTGCTACCAAGACGTCCAACTCATCTGGGAACTTTGGATTACAATGCCAATGTACAGCACCCACCATCCTGTGCACTATCCTCACACATGTATGTAAATAAACTCACTAATACACCATACTTGCCTCTGTTGTGATTCCAACGTGGTTTCTGCCATGGAGATGATGATCTGCTAAATGACACTGTGCATGCTAACTGCTACAGCAAGTACAACACCGTCATGTGAGTTATGGCGACGTGACACATATGAGGGAGACACACCACCAGGGCTACACAACACATACACACCAGGGCCATCTGACTCATCGCCTACACTGATGTTGCCAGGAAATACGGTGCAATGCACAGACACAACACCTATTCACAGTCTGTGTTAACTAGCCCACTGGTGCAGTAAGCAAATGTCAGTCAGATGTGTGACCACAGACAACGCACATCCCAAAGTGAAGCACAGGTTTATTACACATTTGCAACATGTTGTAACCACTACAGATGCAAGGTCATCCCACGTGGCAGTGGGCACACAGTCAACAAGTGTAGAAGAAAGGAAGCACAGGGGTGTGGCGCACATCACCTGTAGGGAAACGACAGCTTCCACCCTGGAAGTTGAATCACGGTGTCGGGGGATCACAGTTGACCAAACAACTCTGAAAGTACCCTGTGAAGGACAGAAATGACACACAGTCAAAAGCACTGAAGAACAGGACAGAACTGCAATACTCATGCCCAATACATGTCACAAGATACCTACACAAAACCAAGTTAGCATGTCAACACTGTTGGGGAGTACAGACTACCTGTAAGGACACATCGCTGCACGCATACAGTCAAGTAGCACATGGACACACTCAAACAGCAACAGAGCACCACCAACACATATCACGCAAACTCACATCATTGACATGACATCTCCGGATACTCACATTCAGCTGAAGAAGTTGGTGATGAGCTGTGTGTGGACATCACCCTCATCATCATCACCATCACTGGCATTGTGGCCCAGGCCAGGATCCTCCACAGGTGGCGGATGTTGGTCATCGTCATCCAGGATGAGAGGCAACTCCTTCCGCACTGCCAGGTTGTGTAGCATGCAGCAGATGATGACAATCTTGCACACCTTTGCTGGGGCATATGGGAGGGCCCCTCCTGTCTTGTCCAGGCAGCGGAAGCGGCTCTTCAGGAGACCAAATGTCCGCTCAATCACTCTCCTGGTCCGACCATGTGCCTCATTGTAGCGCATCTGGGCTGGTGTCACAGGGTTCCTGAGAGGCATCAGCAACCACGGCATGTTGGGGTATCCGGAGTCACCTACATACGGACAATTGCACATTAGCTGAGTTGGAAAAGAGGGTGGAATACTACATTGCAGAACACACTCAATGGTACAAAGTCAGTACACACCGACAAGCCAGGCACGCTGGTTCCGCATCTGTGACATCATCCTCGGGATGCGACTACTCCTCATCACGTAGGCATCGTGTGCAGAACTGGGGAAACGGGCACACACGTGTGAGATGCTCATATCTGCAAGACATACCACCAGTGCATTGACCGAATGGTAATGTTTGCGGTTCCTGTATGCCTGCTCATGTGCCTGTGGTGGTACCAAAGCCACATGTGTCCCATCAATGGAGCCAATGACATGCGGCATCCTCCCCAGGGCATAGAAGTCACTCTTGACGTCAGTGAGTTGTTGAAGTTTAGGGAAATAGATGTACTGGTTCAGGTATCTCAACATAGCCTCCAAAACATTGCGTAGCACACGGCTGAACATGGTCTGTGACATCGCACCAGCAGACGCCACAGTGTGTTGAAAGGTACCGGTGGCAAAGAAGTGTAGGGGTGCCATCACCTTCACCTTGGGGGTCACCGCTGTAGGGTATGTCTGGCCAGGTTGCAAATGTGGGGCCAACCGCACCGTCAATTCCTCAATCAGCGGCCTGGTGAAGAGGTACCGTCGGATGCAGTCCCGTTCGACCATGGTTGCAAGGTCATGGAATGGTCTATGGACAGCTGGTGACCTGAAGTGCATAGGTGAAGAAAGAAAGATTGTCAGTCACCCCACATATGTGGCATTGACCATATTCAATATCACATGATACATCATTACGAGACACAAGTACATGATGTGTGTGCTGTTCCGTAAGGACATGTATGGCACCTACATGCCCAACATCTAACATCACAGTTCAACATGTGTCGTCAACAAGTCCCAGGTTGTGCTATGGGATATCATTAGGCTGTGTCACAGTACCCATGTACTGCTGTCACGTTCCAAACACACACCACAGTGACATGTGAGGACAGATGTGCCCCAGGCATCACAGCTCATTGACAGGTAGATTCACAGGGACCCTGTATTGCCACATGGACACTGGCATGACATGGTGCATCATGAATACACCACAGCAAAACAACCATGACCCCCACAGGTAGTGGTCCCTGTTGCCTCGGCAGAACAGACATGGACGTCTGTGACACACACACGCACAACATCAAAGTCCATGCACAAACAATGTGGATGTGGAGACTGTCTCCCATTGTGCACATGGAATCAGAGACATTGTAAACACAACATGCACACAGACTGTGGAGGTCCATCACTATTGTGGCAATGGGTCAGCCTGTGACGTACATACCGTCCCACATGGAACTCAGTGGGTATGTGACATGACATACACATACACAACCTGGAAATGTGACCATGCCACATGATCCGAAATGAACAGTTGCACATCACAGTGGTCATGTGCACAACACACAAAGGATTCTTTCTGTCCCCATGAACACGTGCACAGCCTGGGAGTGGCTGCCCCCAAGTGACACCCAAAAAAACCACATGTTGACCCCCATACACGGAAAAGGTAATGCAGCCTTACATGCCTTAGGATACAGTGTGGACAGGCTGTGGTGTTGTAGGTGTGCCCCTGAGTCCCTGGAAAGTAAATGTGGCTGGCATACGTTCATCTGTGACAGGCATGGTGACATATGCCAGTGACTTGTACAGGGACGCGTTGTACAGCAATGGACCGATCGGTGCGCACGCATTGGCCATTGCATATGATGTGACCGGGTACGCGTTGTACAGCAATGGACCGATCGGTGCGCACGCATTGGCCATTGCATATGATGTGAGCGGGTACGCGTTGTCATCCGATGTACGCGTTGTACAGCAATGGACCGATCAGTGCGCACGCATTGGCCATTGCATATGATGTGACCAGGTGCGCGTTGTACAGCAATGGACCGATCGGTGCGCACGCATTGGCCATTGCATATGATGTGACCGGGTGCGCGTTGTCATCCGATGTACGCGTTGTACAGCAATGGACCGATCGGTGCGCACGCATTGGCCATTGCATATGATGTGACCGGGTGCGCGTTGTACAGCAATGGACCGATCGGTGCGCACGCATTGGCCTTTGCATATGATGTGACCGGGTGCGCGTTGTCATCCGATGTACGCGTTGTACAGCAATGGACCGATCGGTGCGCACGCATTGGCCATTGCATATGATGTGACCGGGTGCGCGTTGTACAGCAATGGACCGATCGGTGCGCACGCATTGGCCATTGCATATGATGTGAGCGGGCACGCGTTGTCATCCGATGTACGCGTTGTACAGCAATGGACCGATCGGTGCGCACGCATTGGCTATGGCCTGGCATGGCAACGGACGCGTTTTCAAACCTTTAACGAGTCTGATGCTGTGAATTCAGTTGGCCACCCACAACACTGTTGCAAATTCATGGGTCTCATGAAGTTGAACTTTGAAGGATGCTGTGGGCGTGTGTAAGTGGTGCAATTCCATGGATTGGCCAGATTCAGAAGATGCAAACGACTTGGACCTATCACTTTGGACACATGGGACAGTATCTGCCTCAGCAGCACACATATAATGTTGGCTGTTCCCCTGAGAGCTCACTTGCCTGCACTACATGCTCCAGGACGATATCTGTCACCACCACTGCTGCTGTATATGCATCCTCTGGATCCTGCAATGGCACGTACTGTGGAGAGAGCCCCAGCCTTCAGCACTGAGGAGAACCAGGCCCTGCTGGACAGCCTCCTTCCACAGTACAGCAAGCTGTATGGGAAACCAGGGGAGCAGGTGAGTGTGCTGTCCACTGCCTTACTAAATGTACATGTTGTCTGACTAGCAAAACTTACAGTCTGCACGCCACTGGCTAGCAGGCTCACTGAGTAGTTGTCACCCCCCATATTGTGTAGTTACATGCACTGAACAGGTATAGTGCAGTAACAGTGCATTTAAACAAGGTTTTACTTCCCAGGCAATGATACCATATAGTAACTGCTGGCAAACTGTTCATAGCCATCGTTGCACTGCCTGTGTACATCATGTGCCCCTGTGATTGAGACATGTATATCCAACTGTGTGTTGCACGGAAATGTTGCATGTGTAGTAATGGCATTTTCACTTTGTCATCCTCACAGGTTGATGCCCACCAGAAGCAGCAGATATGGCTGACCATCGTCCGGGCAGTGAGATCCGTGGGGGTCTACAAGCGCCGGATCTGCAACTGCCAGAAGAGGTGGCAGGACCTTCGGGCTGGACCCGGAGGATCGCACGGGTCCAGCTGAAGCTGTCGCTCCTCGCAGGAGGGGCGGACACCGGACCCTGACCCCCCACATGCTCAGGATCCTGGCGGTGGTCTTCCCTGGATCTGGATGGGCAGCTGAAGGCCAGACAGCAGCAAGGAGGGGGTGAGTCCATGACTGCACTGTGAACTTTGTCTGACATGCTATGTGCCCTCCTCTGGCCTGGTTAAACTTCCAAGGAACATCAGTCATGTGGTCCAGGACCCATGTTGCTCAATTGTGCACTGCCCACTCCTCATCTGATACCCAGGTGTGGCCCTTACAGTCAGGAAATTGTGTCACTTGGGTACTGTGTCCTTGCATTTTGCTTAGCTCAAGGTGGGGGACAGCATTTGTTCCCGTAACTCTGTGGTGGGCTTCATAGGTGGGTCCATTGCTTACACAATGCCTGAGTTCTGACATGTAATCTGCGTGTTACTTTGATATGTGGTCCAATTGCTGATCTGATTCACCACATGTGCCTGGGGTATTTGGCACACACCCATGCTGCGGGTGGGAACAATGTTTGGGCCTCAGGTGTATGTATATCAAGTGTGTCACACATACTTAGCCACCTGCCTACTGTCCAGGGCTCATCCCTCATTCACGTGGAGCAGGACAGTCATGCCTACTCCAGGCCATACAATTTACTCTGTACTCCCACTCCTGTGTATCAGCTGACACGTTGTGCTCAGTGAAATGTTCCCTCAGGTGTCTGCCTCTGTGTCATTGTGCTGTGGCTCCGTTGTCAGGACTACTGGGGTGTTTCTCGGTTAGGGCTCAGCATGCCACCGGAGATGTGACCATAGGAGACGATACTTGTGTGACATATAGGTGTTTGATCACTTGACCGTGCAGACTGGGGTATGCGAATGTGAACTTCAGGCAGCTGTTTCCCATTCACAGCAGATTGTGAGGTGCTCAGGTTCAGAGGGTTGTGTTTCAGGTCTCCCATATGTCCAATTGGTATGACGTGGACAAATAAGAGTTCAGATGATGTGGTTTGTGGGGGATGGACATGTGCACTTGTCAGCTCCAGGACTTGCATTCCCCATGGGCTAGGATTGTGACACAGTGCAGACTCTTGTTGTCTGGCTGCCCTGCCCATGTGACTGGAGACAGTGATGTATGACTTTGCAGGCATGCCTGTGCCATGGCATTAAACTTCCTATGTGTGATCCTGCAGGGGAGTGACATGTGCTACATGCACCCCATTGTGGCATTGACTATCAGGACATGGGTGCATCATGGTGTCTGGTGCTGGTATGCATCACATGCATTTCAAAATAGACTCTGGCCATCCCTTTCTCCGGACATCTGTACTGACTCAGTGGCAAGAGTTGTGATGTGTGCATGTTCACATATTTCACCGTGTTCTCTGCACTGTCCAACTACTGTGTAGGTGGTGCATGTGTCCACACTGGGGTATTGCCATCCGACAGACACCAGACAGATGGGTGCAAGGCCAGGAGGGATGTGAGTGCCATGGTTGACCATCAGACTGACAATTGGCTTCTCCTACTCTGTTTGGGCACTTTTGGCAATGTTCAACTGAGGATGCCAGGGCTTGGTCTGTAATGTGCTGTACTTACTGTGGTGTGTGCGGTCAGTGCAGGTGACTGATGTTTGTCTGTTTCCCTATTGTTTGCAGATACATCCACGGCCAAAGGAGGGGACAGCTCCACGGACCAGGAGGAGCCGCAGAGCCAGACTGGGTCAGCAGCCGAGGAGTGGTCGGAGGGACCCAGTGGCACGGAGGGTGAGGGGAGCCACACCGAGGAGTCCTCAGCACCATCCACCTCAGCTGAGGACCACAGCAGCTCGGAGGATGACTCCCTTGTGGAGGCGGGTGTCAGCAGCCACCACACCCTAGCTAGTATTGCTGTCCCCGCCACCACCACCACCACCGCCCTCCCATCGGCTCCCATTCCAGAGGTCCGTGGAGGCTCCCGTGTTCGGGAGCATGTCTCCTTCATGCCAGGCACCGCAGCCCCTGCCCCCGTGTCCCCTGCTGCCCTGAGTGAGGAGTCTGTGTACCTACTTCGCCAGCTCCATGTAGGGCAGACAGCAATGCTGAGTGTCCTCCATGCCCACACCACTCTGTTGACTCAGCTGGTGTCGTTCATGGAGGGCATCTCATCGGGCATGTCTGTCCTACAGAGGAGCAATAGGTCCATGGACTCCTCCCTGACGGCAGCAGTGTCCCTCCTCCAACAGTCCCTCACCCCTCCTACCTCTGCCCCATCCACACTTCCTGGCACCCTACCTGTCCCAAGCACATGCACACCTGCACATTCACCCAAACACACAGACACGAGCAGCACAGACACACCCACTACAAAAACAAGACGTGCACGCAGGCATCCTCAGGGGACTGATACCACACCCACAGGGGATGGGGACAGACACACACACAGGCATCCACAGTCACTCCGCAGTCCTCCGATACCTCTCCCTCCAAGGCCCCTTCCCTTGCCTCACCTGCAACCCCACCTACACAGCAGGCTCTTCCTCTGTGACCTCGGCCTCTTCCCCTCCAATCCAGCTGATCCAGCATACAGGGGGAAGAGGAAGTCCACCTCACACAGAGGGGAGTGCCCCTCACCCCCGGACACCCTCCCCAGGCGCAGACAGACTGAGGCCCCCATCCGCAAGTCCCCCGGACCCGGAAGAGCAAGACCCCGCCGCCGCCCTGCAGCTCAACCACCAAGTCTCCTTCCTCCATCCCTCAGGCCCCCACTCCACAGGTGCCCCCACCACACCCTGCCCCAGGTTCCCCACCCACAGATACACCATCCCCAAAATGATCCGGCCTTCTCCCCTGCCACTTGCTCTTCCAGCACCACACCCCGCTGCGCATGTCAGTGCCACTGGTGTGGAGACGGTGTCCTCCCCCTCTGTTCTGCCCACCTTACCTGAACCCCATTCTACTCCCCTGGAGATAGGAACTGCAGTAGAGTTCACTACCACCCCGTCTGACTTGGGCACTGCAGTGGGGAACCTGTCCACTCCATCTGCAAGGCCCACTGCAGTCGTGCCGGCACCCACACCATCTGACTCATGCCCCCCAGTTGTGCCGGCACACACCATGTCAGACACCTCCACTGCAGTTGTCAGTGACTCTCCAGCACCCACCACCCCTTCCCTGCCTCCTTCTGGTGAGACCTGATCCTGTCCCTGCGGTGCCTGGCCTGCCCCCCTGTATGCCCCTCCGAGGGGAATGTCCCTGGTGTGTAGCAGTGCAGGCATGCAAAGGGTGACATCTGGCACTGTCACCCTGTTTGGACTCTGATTATGGACTGGCCATTGGCCTTTGTTATATTTCTGGACTTTCACTTCTTCCCACACATATGCTGAATAAAGCTACTTTCTGTTCTCTAGTGGTTTTGCTTCTGATGTACATGATGTTGATGATGCTAACCGTGCCCTTGCTGCAGTGATGGTGATTTTTGATGTCAGGAAAATGAAGTGTTACTGTGCAGGACCCCATGTGGTCCAGGGTGAATGTGTCCTATCCTGTTGTGTGTCCATTTCATCCTTTGCAGCAATATGAGGGTGTCATGTTTTCAATATTTGGCAATGGGATTTCCTACTTACATTTGCAATATCACATCTGTGGCTTACACCCCTGCACATCTGTTGTGCTTGCCATTGTTCAATTAGTCTATTTCCCTGACCGTGTGGCCATCTCCACTGGACATGCAAGTTTGGGCATCAATGGGGAAGGACTCATCTGTGTTATCAGTGCAACTTGCTATACATGTGTGTTGGATCTGTGCTGATGATTTCGGTGACACTCCCATGACCAGGCTGATATGACGGGAGCCTTCATTTTGTGCTAATTGTTGACTGTGTGACCAAGTGTTCTGCTGACATGATAGAGCCCTACTGAGACAACGTATGGCACAGCTTTCCTTACACAGGAGTGGAGTCCCCTCATGGCAGTGTGTAATTCTGTGACATTGCCTGAGCACAAGGTGTGTGTTGTGTGAGCATGTCTGTGTGTGTTCACTTCCATCTTGCTAGGCAGGCTGGGATCCCTAGTGATGTTCCTGTTTGTGATGCTTGCTGAGTTGACCTATGTTCCCCCAAAGTCTTCTCCCTGGGTTCTCTGTGATGTGGGTGCATGGCACATTACTGGTCATCAGGGTGTCACCCATAGGTGTGTTTGCTGTCAGGGCTGAGTTTGTGGGCAAACGCAGATGGGACACAGTCAGGATTCCCTTGGCACTTGTTGGTTACACCTGTCATGTAATTTCCAGTTTGTGTTATCTTTCAGTGATTGTGACACGTTGTGTGTGTGACTGCTGCCACTCCTCAGGGTCAGAGCTGCAATGTTGGAAGTTGTCTATGTGTGTTCTTTGTGGGTGACCTTGGCTTCTTCATTGGTGTGTGACTGTGGCCGGGATCCCATTGGTTGGTGTGGTATTGACGTCATGTCCATGTACGGCGTACTGTGCAGTGTGTGTCAGACATTCAGGAGTCTTGTTGACTGGCCATGTGTGATGGGTTTCTGCACCTTAGTTCCCACCACCACCCCTGGGATTGTCATGGGTGCATGTGCAATGTCACCAGTGCATGTGAGCTTCACTGCTGCACATTGGTGGAGGTCGAGGTGTGTGGTGTTGAGTGTGTGCAGATGAGAGTTGCTGCACGGCTAGACCCCTGCCTCCATGTTGGCCTTGGCTGACAGGCCGTGCTGATTGATTTGTGCTTGTGTAGGTGTGATGGTAGTTTGTTGCTCAGGACACATGACTGTGGTTCACAGTGTGAACGACATCTAGCTTTGTCATCACAGTGGGATTATCATGCAGCCCAGGGTCACCACATTGTGGGGACCCTGGGGGTAGTGCTGTGGTGGGTCTGTGTCTTGCTGTGTTAGTTGCTGTTCCTACAAGCTTGTGTGACATGTGTAATTTGGGCTCCCTCTCATCTAACAATGCCTGATTGCCCACATAGGGGATTCGGATCCATGAGTTACTTTTGTGTGGCACTGTATGCGCATCTGTGTAATTGGTATTCAGGCCTCATCATGTGTTGTGTGGTTGCCTGGGGACACTGGCACACCCCCCCATCACCTGTTGTGTTTGATATGCAGTGTGGGGCTGCCTGTTTGTGTTTGTGCATCTGCACCACTGCATTGGCATATCTTTAGTGTGCCATTGGCTGTATGTTGTTTGGTGGGTTTCACCTGCTGTCCCTGGTACTCCTAGGTCATCAGTCAGCACAATGATCATGGTTTGTGTGTCCCATTGCTGCCATGGTATGGTATCTGTTCACCTCACATCTACAGTCTCCACAGGATATCTAAATTTGTGTGCCCATTGGGGCAGATATGTGGTTCTGCATTATGATGGTCACTTCTGTCATTGTGTTATTGATGAATGTTGACAGTGTCAGCCCCCATGGGTGATGTTTGTCTGCACATGGCCAAAGGTATGTCTTATTTGCACTGCACTGTTTGCCTCACCCAATCTATGTTGCTATGGGACACAAGCACTACTTTGCCACTGATGTGTTTGTTGTTCTGTCACCAGGAATCATCCATGCTGTTTGGCAGTTGCAGCTTTTTCCATGGCCACACTTACCTTTTGGTCACTGTGATGATGGGGGTTTGGACCCCATTGCCACAATGTTCAAAATGTGCTTCAGCTATGGACCCCACACTTACCTTTTGGTCACTGTGATGATGGGGGTTTGGACCCCATTGCCACAATGTTCAAAATGTGCTTCAGCTATGGACCCCACACTTACCTTTTGGTCACTGTGATGATGGGGGTTAGACCCCATTGCCACAATGTTCAAAATGTGCTTCAGCTATGGACCCCACACTTACCTTTGGTCACTGTGATGATGGGGGTTTAGACCCCATTGCCACAATGTTCAAGATGTGCTTCAGCTATGGACCCCACACTTACCTTTTGGTCACTGTGTTGATGGGGGTTTAGAACCCATTGCCACAATGTTCAAAAGGTGCTTCAGCTATGGACCCTACACATACCTTTGGTCACTGTGATGATGGGGGTTTAGACCCCATTGCCACAATGTTCAAAATGTGCTTCAGCTATGGACCCCACACTTACCTTTGGTCACTGTGATGATGGGGGTTAGGACCCCATTGCCACAATGTTCAAGATGTGCTTCAGCTATGGACCCCACACTTACCTTTTGGTCACTGTGATGATGGTGGTTTAGACCCCATTGCCACAATGTTCAAAATGTGCTTCAGCTATGGTCCCCACACTTACATTTTGGTCACTGTGATGATGGGGGTTGGACCCCATTGCCACAGTGGTCATGGTCTGCTTGCATTGTGGAGGCCACACACATTTATGTGTGACACATGTGATAGGGGGTCACATTGTATGTTCAATTTCATGTTCAGTGTTGTAGGCATTTGACACAGTCTACACACGCTTGTCATGGTGTTGGGGGGATGTCTTTTTCTTACATTCCTTATGTTGGAGTATGCTGGTTGTGTCATGCATTACCCATCCTACGAGTAGGGGTGGTGTTGGTGGTAGGCATCCAGCCCCCTATGTGTGGGGATGGTGGTAGTGGTAGGCATCCAGCCCCCCATGGGTAGGGGTGGTGGTAGTGGTAGGCATCCAGCCCCCCATGGGTAGGGGTGGTAGTAGTGACAGGTATCCAGCCCCCCATGAGTAGGGGTGGTAGTAGTGACAGGTATCCAGCCCCCCATGGGTAGGGGTGGTAGTAGTGACAGGTATCCAGCCCCCCATGGGTAGGGGTGGTGGTAGTGGTAGGCATCCAGCCCCCCATGGTTAGGGGTGGTAGTAGTGACAGGTATCCAGCCCCCATGGGTAGGGGTGGTAGTAGTGACAGGTATCCAGCCCCCCATGGGTAGGGGTGGTGGTAGTGGTAGGCATCCAGCCCCCCATGGGTAGGGGTGGTAGTAGTGACAGGTATCCAGCCCCCCATGAGTAGGGGTGGTAGTAGTGACAGGTATCCAGCCCCCCATGAGTAGGGGTGGTAGTAGTGACAGGCATCCAGCCCCCCATGGGTAGGGGTGGTAGTAGTGGTAGGCATCCAGCCCCCCATGAGTAGGGGTGGTAGTGGTGACAGGTATCCAGCCCCCCATGAGTAGGGGTGGTAGTAGTGGTGGGCATCCAGCCCCCCATGGGTAGGGGTGGTACTAGTGACAGGCATCCAGCCCCCATGGGTAGGGGTGGTAGTAGTGGTAGGCATCCAGCCCCCATGAGTAGGGGTGGTAGTAGTGACAGGTATCCAGCCCCCATGAGTAGGGGTGGTGGTAGTGGTAGGCATCCAGCTCCCCATGGGTAGGGGTGGTAGTAGTGACAGGTATCCAGCCCCCCATGGGTAGGGGTGGTGGTAGTGGTAGGCATCCAGCCCCCCATGGGTAGGGGTGGTAGTAGTGACAGGTATCCAGCCCCCATGGGTAGGGGTGGTGGTAGTGGTAGGCATCCAGCCCCCCATGGGTAGGGGTGGTAGTAGTGACAGGTATCCAGCCCCCCATGAGTAGGGGTGGTAGTAGTGACAGGTATCCAGCCCCCCATGGGTAGGGGTGGTGGTAGTGGTAGGCATCCAGCCCCCATGGGTAAGGGTGGTAGTAGTGACAGGTATCCAGCCCCCCATGAGTAGGGGTGGTAGTGGTGACAGGTATCCAGCCCCCCCTGAGTAGGGGTGGTGGTAGTGGTAGGCATCCAGCCCCCCATGAGTAGGGGTGGTAGTGGTGACAGGTATCCAGCCCCCCATGAGTAGGGGTGGTAGTAGTGACAGGTATCCAGCCCCCCATGGGTAGGGGTGGTGGTAGTGGTAGGCATCCAGCCCCCCATGGGTAGGGGTGGTGGTAGTGGTAGGCATCCAGCCCCCCATGGGTAGGGGTGGTAGTAGTGACAGGTATCCAGCCCCCCATGGGTAGGGGTGGTGGTAGTGGTAGGCATCCAGCCCCCCATGGGTACGGGTGGTGGTAGTGGTAGGCATCAAGCCCCCCATGGGTAGGGGTGGTAGTAGTGACAGGTATCCAGCCCCCCATGGGTAGGGGTGGTGGTAGTGGTAGGCATCCATCCCCCTATGGTGGTGATGGTAGTAGTGACAGGCATCCAGCCCCCCTGAGTAGGGGTGGTGTTAGTGATTGGCATCCATGCCCCTATGGGTGTATGTGGCATTGCTGATAGCCATCCCGCCCCTATGGTTCTGCTGTTGCTGGTGTAAGTAATGTCTGCATCCCTATGTGTGTGTGTTATATGTCGGGTACGTGTCGTTTGTTTGTGTGGTGGGTGTTTGACTTACCTTCTGCGCCGTACGCGTCCATACCAGTTCCGGTAATAGATGTAGAGTATTGGTAGGACCTGCGCGATGGGATTCATGGTTGGTCTGCCTTGCTCGCTTTCTGCTTCGACTCGTACTCGTGGCTGGCGTGTTCGTCTCGTAGCTGTGGATCGTCTTGTGGCGCGAATCGGAGCTTATGTGCGCCTCTCCCGGATAGAGCTTGAGCCCTCTTTCGTCAGCCACGAAGCAACGACTACCATGTTGCCGCCCATATCCGCGTTATCTAACCTACTTGTGTTTTTATGACTATAGATCCCTCCGGTATCCAGATTTAGGGACTTCGATGAAAGCCTGTTATTTCATTTTCGGCACGCCCTTTGCCCGAGTGGTGAACTCTCGAACTCCTCCGGTTATTATCGGGCTCCTTTATGTTTGGTCAGACGAATCTCTTTCCTGTTTTCAGTGCGTCATCGCTGCCTATATAACTCTCGGATTACAGATTTCATTTTCACATTCTTGGAATATCCCAGGACACGCAGTCACTCAGTACCCTGGCGGTCGTACCTTCATGTAGAACTTTATCAACTACCTGATTCTTATTGCCATTTTTATGCAGGTGCTAGCGTATGCCTTACCTCACCTGGATCACCTTATTGAGCTTCCCTGCATGACATCATTTGGCTTGCTCTATTGTGCAGTTTTTCGATCTACCGAAACTTTCCCACCACCTCATTGATGTTGGTAATCACGCCCTGATGAAGGTGATTAGCCATACCTGGCTTGTACACCGAAACGCGCGTTGGCGCTTGTGATATTTCTACGATTGTTTGTAATGTGGAGTTATTACATTTATGAGATGTATTGAATACAATAGTATCTATTATTCTGTTTTGTCTTATGCATAGTATGTATGTTGGTTGCTTGTATGAAAGAGGTATGAGAGTATGTTTGATGTTGCGAGTTATTTGAATGAGAGGTGGGACCATATATATGTTTATTTATTTATTCAATAATATTTTTGTATCACTTTTGAGTATTGTGTATCTTTATTGAAAAAAAGCAAAAATAAATATATTTTGTGATACTTTTGTCTCTTCTATTCTCCAGCACTGTTTAGACTTTTATATTATATGACGTTTAGCATTTTGTTTAAAAAAATAGGTAGGGGATTTTTGTTTGTTTGATTGCGCCTCTCCCGGATGCTCTGACGTGCCGTGCGTAGCGACGGGTTCGGCGCGTACGGAAGGCGCATCGTACTAGTCCGGCCGGACGGTGCTGTATTTTGGCTTCCGTGCGACTCGATTCTGCGTTTACGGATCCGGCTCGGGCGGGGAACAGGAGCTGGATTGGGTGAGTACGGCTGGGTCGGGATCTGGGCAGTTGTGCGCATCGTACTTGCTCGTTCGGACGTATGTACGAATCGGTCGGGAAACACGCATTCGCCTTGTTTTTTTTCCGGACGAATAGTGTTAGTTGCGCTTCCGGCCGAGATCGGAATCGGCCCCATAGTCCCTATGGATTTTATACAAGCAGGAGGTAGACGTTTGGGCCCCGCTTCTTACCATTTATGCCAATACAGCCTGTCAGGTGGGGCTGCCGAGGAAATGGCGTTCCGCCATTATAGTTCCCATTTTCAAGAAGGGGGATAGGGCTTCACAACATTGTTATAGGCCCATCCCCCTTCTTGATTCCACAGTTAAGATCATCTGCAGGTTAACTTTGGATAGGATCCTGTCCTGGGCCGTGGAAAACAACATCATTGCCAATGTTCAGTATGGCGTTAGATGCGGCTTGGGGACCCAGGAGCAATGTTTAAATCTTTGCCTCCTTGTTAACAAATACACTGTGGCCAAAGATGGCCATCTCTTTCTTGCTTTTATGGACCTGGCATGCGCTTTTGATAGCATCATCAGGTCCAAACTCTAGAAGGTTCTCCTTTCCCTGGGGCTTCACCCAGGTCTAGTGGCTTTCCTATGTGCCTTTCACCATGATCTGAGTACTTGCATGAGATTCATGGAGGGGGCGAATGCACTGAGAGTTTTGGGCTGGGAAGTGGTGTGCGGCAGGGGTACTTACTCACCCTCATCCTGTTTGTTTTCTATATCAATGAGCAGGAGGAAGTGTTGACAGCTATGGGCGGGGACCCACCAACTGATAAGTGCAGACACGTCCCTGTCCTTTCATATGCTGATGATGCTGTTTTAATGTTTCAAACACCAATCGCCCTCCAGGCTTTATTGAATAACTTTGCTGATTTTATGATCAGTTTGGGGTTGCTCACAAATCAGTCTAAAATGTTTGTGATGCTATGTGGACTGAAGCGAGTTAAATCTAACTGCTTTGTACTTCAGGGTACTTCTCTGGGCTTAACCCATGAATTCCCTTATCTCAGCATCTTTTTTGATTCACATTGGTCCTGGGGACCTTGTTTGAAACAAAGGCGTCTGAAGTACTGCAACTCTGCTGGGTTTCTATTTTGCGAGGAAAACAAGATTTGTAGGTGCCTACTCGGCATGTCACCTACCAATGCCATTCATGAAGAACTGGGCCTGCTGTTTGCGGACAATTCCATCTAGTTGGCTCCTCTGATGTTATGGTGCTCCATTTGGCGAAACCAGGAGGCCTTGCTGAATATAGACATCATTCTGGACCTCCTTGGTTGTGACATGTGCCTTTGCATCCCATGGCTAAAATGGTATGCAGACATAATATCGATGTCTAAATATTGATATACCATTATATCGATGTTTAAATATCGATATGACAGAATATCGACCATCGAGAATATCCTCGACCAGAATATCGACAAGCAGGTAAGAAATATCGTTTTAATTAATATCGATGTTAGTAATATCGTTAGTAAAAATATCGTTGTTAATAATATCGATTTTTTTGTGTGTTTTGTATGTCAGTATATGTGTTAAAAATATAGCTTATTTTTGTAATGTATGTTTGAATTTTTTACAAGTAATTAATTTTATGTTAATTAATTTTTGCGTATTTTAGTTCTGTAGCGGGTTGTGGGTTTATAGGGGAATAGTGTGGGAAGTAATTTAATTTTAATATATTTAATAATAATTTTTTAGAAGTTATAAAAAAATTAAAACATAAATATTGCGTTTTAGTTCCGTAGTGGGTTTGTGGGTTTATAGGGGAATAGGTGGGAAGTAAATTAATTTAAATTAATTAATTAATAATTGTATTAATTAATATTTTTGTATTTAATAATTTACATTGTTAATTGTGTTAATTAATTTATTAATTAATTATTAATTGGTTATTAATAATTAATAATTAATTGGTAAATATGTTAATTGTGTAATTTTTGAGGAGCGGGTTGTGGTTTTATAGGGGAGTAGGGTGGGAAGTAATTTAATTATAATTAATTATTAATAATTTTATTAATTAATATTTATGTAATTAATATTTTATATTGATAATTGTGTTAAAAATGTTATTAATTAGTTATTAATTAGATATTATTCATTAATAATTCATTGGTAAATATGTTAATTGTGTAATTGTTTGAGGAGCGGGTTGTGGTTTTATAGGGGAGTAGGGTGGGAAGTAATTTAATTAGAATTAATTATTAATAATTTTATTATTTAATATTTATGTAATTAATATTTTATATTGTTAATTGTGTTAAAAATGTGATCAATTAGTTATTAATGGGATATTAATTATTAATAATTAATTGGTAAATATGTTAATTGTGTAATTTTTTTAAGAGTTGGTTATGGGTTGATAGGGAGTAGGGTGGGAAGTAATTTAATTTTAATAACATTTTTTTATTTTTTATAAACAATATTTATTTAAAGTTATTTTATAGAGTTAATTGTGTAAACTAATTTATTTTTGATTGTTTTTAATTTGCTTGTTAATTGTTATTAGTTAATTAATTAATTGTTAAATAATTATGTTAATTGTGTAATATTTTACAATATTGGTGGTGACGCTTATAGGGGAATACAGTGGGAGGTAAATTATTTTTGAAAATTAATTATTTGTTAATTAATGTTAATTATTTTGCAGGACTGGGAATACTACATTATTCCCCTCCACTAGCCAACACTTTCCCTACTGTTACACTTGGTGGAGTGGGAATAGTAAATTATTCCCCTCTGCTATCCAACACTTTCCCTACTGTTGCACTCACTGGAGTGGGAATAGTAATTTTTACATACCCGCTATCCAACACTTTATCTACTGTTGCACTCGCTGGAGTGGGAATAGTAATTTTTACCCACCCGCTATCCAACACTTTCCCTACTGTTGCACTCACTGGAGTGGGAATAGTAATTTTTACCCACCCGCTATCCAACACTTTCCCTACTGTTGCACTCGCTGGAGTGGGAATAGTAATTTTTACATACCCGCTATCCAACACTTTCCCTACTGTTGCACTCGCTGGAGTGGGAATAGTAATTTTTACATACCGGCTATCCAACACTTTCCCTACTGTTGCACTTGCTGGAGTGGGAATAGTAATTTTTACATACCCGCTATCCAACACTTTCCCTACTGTTGCACTCGCTGGAGTGGGAATAGTAATTTTTATCTACCCGCTATCCAACACTTTCCCTACTGTTGCACTCACTGGAGTGGGAATAGTAAATTTAACCCCCCGCTATCCAACACTTTCCCTACTGTTACACTCGTTGGAGTGGGAATAGTAATTTTTACCCACCCGCTATCCAACACTTTCCCTACTGTTGCACTCACTGGAGTGGGAATAGTAAATGATTCCCCTCCGCTATCCAACACTTTTCCCACCGTTACACTTGGTGGAGTGGGAATAGTAAATTATTCCCCTCCGCTATCCAACACTTTCCCTACTGTTACACTTGGTGGAGTGGGAATAGTAAATTATTCCCACCCGCTATCCAACACTTTCCCTACTGTTGCACTCGCTGGAGTGGGAATAGTAATTTTTACCCACCCGCTATCCAACACTTTCCCTACTGTTGCACTCACTGGAGTGGGAATAGTAATTTTTACCCACCCGCTATCCAACACTTTCCCTACTGTTGCACTTACTGGAGTGGGAATAGTAAATTATTCCCCTAAGCTATCCAACATTTCCCTACTTTTATAGTTAATGTAGTGTAAAATATATTTTTTTAAATAAATATGAATTCTAATATTTTAATGTATTATATATATATTTTATTTTAATATTTATATTACAGGTTTATGTATTTATATATGTATTTATAACTTTTCTTATGTTTATAACATTTTATATTTAAATAAAATAATTATTTATTAGTATTATTAAGTTAATATATATTAAAAAAAATAAATGTGTATGTTTAATTTTTTTATATTACATTTATCATTTATCAGTTTTTAACATTTTTAAATAATTCTAACTATGGGGGTCATTACGATGGCGGGCGGAAAGACTACCGCCGTGCCGTCGGAGGTAAAAACCGCAAGTTACCGTCCGCCAGCAACTGTCCGCCCTCCCGCCAAATTAGGATGTGAAAAGTCAGGCAAATACCGCCCGCAAGCCTGCGACGCCGCCCGCCATCAAAGTGCGCCCGCTTACGTAGCGGCGCCAGCCAACGGAGGAACACCGTCCGACGAAATGACGTACCGCCCGGCGTACAAATTACGATGACACAACCAAACAGCCTCACCGGCAAAGAGACACCGCACGAGAACAGGAGGCGGAAACCACATTGTCGACCACAGAAACACCAACCCGGCCTACTCCAACATGAATCCTGCTCTCCAGGCCATCCCAATGCTGTACCTGATGCAGCACCTAGGAGTGAACGCGCAACGACGACGCAGGTAGGCAGACACACAACAAGGGCATGCAAATACCGCACACAATGCAAGGGCGGAAAAACTGTACATGGGCCCCCTAGACACCCCTGTGGGGACAGGACACATCCAACACTGTACCCACACATATCCCACCTGTAAAATATAATCAACCCGCAACATCCTGGGCACCCAATACCCCGGACCAGGAGGTGACGTTCCCGGCACGGCACCGCAGCGCCCCTGCGATGACGCACATGCGCACAACGCAGAGACCAACGACAGCGCCACGCATGGGCTGCACACAAACACCGCAGGGTCACAACAACACACCACACACACCAGCCCCACCCTGAAGGCACATGTCACGTGGTCCCCTGCGTAAATCATGCCCACAACCGACAACTCACAGTTGCCAAAACGTAGTCACACAAGTGTGCCGAACAGGGGAGCAAAGTGACGCCGAAAGAGGACACACACCTGTGTGCAAAGCATGGAGAAGCACACGGCAGCTGCTACAGAACAGCACAAACAATGGACATTGACCGCAAAAGGCACGCCAGTCACAACAAACAATACCTATACAATCCTGCACGCAATAACAAGCCATGCAATGTTCAAAACAGAGAAACCCTGCCGCCTGAGAACAGGTGTTCACAATCACGACGCCCACACACAAGTCCCAATGTACAGCGGGAAAGAAGTGACCCACCCACACACGGGAGAGCAGATAGCAGTGATTGTCCTTCCATTCCCACAACCAAATCACATTGCAACATATCCTGCAGGAGAACGGAGCCATTGTAACAACCACAACCCAAACATAGCCATGCTGAGTCAACCATCCACTGGCAGATAACGCCGAACATGAAAGAAAGATAAAACCACAAAATACAATTATACCACTGCTCCTTGTGGCTCAAATGCAAGTAATCAGGAAGGAGTCAGACACCACTGGCCTTGACCATTCATAGGAGCATGTGGGATGAGGGCCTCTGTCCGCCTCCCAAGCCATACACAAAGTCCTGCCGCCTAACATCCATTCAAGAACACCCAGCACCGTCGGAGGTTGCACTCAGCAGACAGCCCAGGCAGCTGGAGCACGCCATCACAGCACCCTGCAGCAAAATGGACGGTGCACCAGTACTATACACCTACGCCAGACAGATGCAGCTGTACAGCAATAGCTTGCTACAGATAGTGGGCTCTGCAATTCTGGCTATGCTGAATGTAAGTTATCGAGTAACTTACCGCATTGAAATGTTCAGCTGCGTCATCCCCGTTTTCTACTGTCGGAGGTGCCCGTACCACTGGCCTGTGGATTTATGTCTCTCCAACCCGGCATGTCCAATTGGGGACCTGGTACACCTGAACTCACCCCTGGACGCCCACGACAGGAACTGTTCAGTGTATGGGGGCATGGCGTTTGTGGCTGCAATAGGACACACACTGCAATGGGACCAGTGTGCCTCCGCACAACGTATGCTGGATTACAGTTTCATCGAATGTCACCCGACATGTCCCATCAGGATTCTACAAGGGACAACCTACGAGGAACACGTTGCAACCCACCATCCGCTTCATTGGATGTCAACCACAAATACCACCAATGCGAGGGATGCTCTGCAGGAAGGTATCGCATACCTGACAACCTGTCAATTCATGGGTCCCCAAATCAATACCCACAATTGAACATTCATGTGCAACACCGTACCCATGCTTGCCGTCCGCACGCAGTGGCCAGTCAGCTGGTCAGTGGAGAGGTGTGGTGCAGCGGCCAGGGCAGCTGACTTCGGAGCACAGGGCTCACGGTTCGATCCCCGGCTCCGGCGGCAGCTCAGCTCAGCACCATGTGACTCTGGGCAATAGCTCACTTAATTTCCACGACGGCCCCCAGCGCCTTGAGACCCGCAAGGGTGAGTAGTTTGCGCTTTACAAATACGGATTTAGCTGTGCAACAACTATACCATGCACACGGAAACAACACCTTACCAGCAACTCCACCGTCATGACACCTGACATTACCGGGACATGCACCCTGTCCATCACCATATCCCGTGTCCCTGCATGAACACGGGGAGGCTGAGGAATGGGACCTGTGTACAGTGACCACATGGCCAACATTGCACGAACCACATTGCTACAATATGCATGCCGCGCACCTGAACACATGCTCCTGTTAGTGCACGCTTATCTGTCTGCTGAATAACTTGAGAACTGTCATCTCACCTTCTTCTGAACTTCCGTGCAAGGACATTTGCATGGACAACAAATGCAACACCCTACAACATGTCCCCGGGCATTGAGTCATGTACAGTAGCCACCATATTGCAACAACATGTGAGACTATGCTGCATGCATGTAGGCTCATGCTCTGATGTCACCTCTGACGCAGGTGTGTCGGAGTCACTATTGTCGTAAACCTGTACCATGGGACTTAGATGTACTGTGCTCATGATGTCAAGCTGTCTGGTAGGGTAAACCAATACTGTCTGTGTCACAGCCTAGGGCACCTCAGTAATGAGCTAATGTACTGTAGCATAGCAAGGGCAGGGCATTCTTAATTCTGAAGCCTTATTTCCACAATTAACGACTTATCACATCTACCTGTACCCCCTTTTGTATGTGTAATCATGCTAAGTATATCCTCCACATGCATTACGCTGCCAGTAGTGTCCACATCCTGCATCACAGAGGAAGTAAGCTCAAATACATGTCATAAAGCTAATATCTGACTCTGGAGAATTATTGATCGTAGACAAGTCCGAATGAGAGAGGATGAGAGTTTGTGAAGTACTCGGGACTCGTGAGATTACCATGTAGTCAAGTTACATTGGATGTCAATGCACATGAGTTGCTGCCACTGTGGACCCAGTAAAATACCACAGGTCGTGGGCCTTGGCATGTCAGTGTCTGACGTGGCCCAACATATCATCACATCAACACTGACGGCCTGGTCACTACAAAGCACAGTCCTACATATGTGTACAATCACCTTCACAGTCTGACATCACACTCAACAAGCAAATATAGGAGCCACGCCAGTTGCACGCCACATCAATGCATGCCAAAACACACACGATATCAGTGTGGGTGGGCAGGGCTGCACAGTGAGTACGAACCGCCGAAATGTACATACATGCTCAATTGAACAAGGCACAATCTTCACATTCACACACCCTGCAGACCCACAATGGCCAATACATATCAAGTAGGAGTCATCCTGAACTGCAAGGACACACCCACACACTGTGCAACAGACAATACACACATGTGCACACATTAACAGACCCGAACAAGGATACAAACACTGACCATGCCCCTGGGTAACACATGTGTGTAGTTGACATTGCCAGAGTGCACACACACACACCAACACTACCCCAAAGTCACACCACACACACCTACACCTCCCAAATGCACACATTGAAAGTAAGCCATGTGCCCTGGCTCGATGATCATCACAAGATACACATACACCTACACTGCTGGCCAACCAGAAAGTAAGCTCACACATACCCGCACACTCTGCACATGCTACCTGTCATCCTGTGGCTAGACACACACCCTGTGCTTTGCATGCACGCAAACATGACACGTACACATTAACACCGAAATACCACCAAATACATGCAGACAATCCGTGTTACAGACACACGTCTTCATCACACACACAAGTAGCAGAGTCTGAAAGAAGTGAAGTCCCAGCCATGTATCATACACATAGGACATTGCAATTGTTGAGGTAACATTTACGGCATGTGCCTCCCTTAACTATGCACACACAGTAACAACTGCAAACAGCAACTGCACAGACACAACCCACTACAGGAACAACAGCATCCAGTCACAGAATACATAGACAGGCGGCAACAATGTACAACATCAGGGACAGTGGCCAGTCCGATGTGCAGAGTACTGATACAAAAAGCTACGTATGCATTGTGTGTGAGTGTACCCTGCCATGGACAGCAACACTGCCATGGCAGTCACGATAGCCAGCACAGCCACCACTGTGGCACAGGTAGTTGTGTGAGGGTGCCTAACATTCAAACAGGATGCCAGTCCGACTGGGTGCAGTCTGTATGCTACGGGACAGTTGGATGTCCGCCCCTGAGAGAGAAGCACAACTGTGGAATACACACATGTGGGATGTAAAGCGGGAGGGCTTCTTGGCACAGGTGGGTCTGTGGCACGGGTGGGTGCACACATGCAGTGTCGATACAGACTGAGTGGGGACGAACCCGGCGGGGTAGATTACCACTGTTCTGGGTATGTGGAAAGACCAGCTGTCTGGGGATGAATGTGGACTAGTGTGTGCACAACAGGCGGGCACACAACCTATGCTGCATCAGGTGTGGACGTTGGCCCTCCCTCTGGGGACATGCTGGATACTGCTGTGCGTCAGCCAGGCCCTTGCCGAGACATTTACACCCCTGGCCTTCAGGTGTACCCCCTACATCGTCCACCTCCACAGGCTACCCAGGGCATGGGATGGCAGTGGAGCTTGGTGGGTGGGAGGTCATGGCACCCTGCTCCTGGTCACATCTCGCAGGCAATACATTCTCGGTGTGCAGCAGGGCACAAGTCCCGAACAAGACGTGGGGGGACGCAGACGTCATGACAGGTAGTGACGTCACGGAAGATGGCTTGCACCATCAGACCCATTGCCTCCCCTCGCTCACCCCACTGATGCGATTGCATCATAGGAGCACGCGCGTGTGCAGCAGCTCCAATCTCTCCCCAGAGAGGCCAAATAGTGTATGTGTGGCTCCATTCGCTCCAGTCATCGAGCTCACGGTAAAATAGGTGGGGGGACGCCGTACAGCCGCATGGTACCCGGACTCGAGCCCTGGTGTGCAGGCAAAGCTACCTAATGTTTTAGCGAAGTGTGTGAGTTGCATGACACCCGTTGGCGGTGGATGGCTCGGAGGCTCTTCACCAGGAGGCCCATATCACACACCATGGGTCCCTTGCCAATGGCAGCGGATGCAATGACATTGCGCGCCGGGGTGTGTCGACATGTCGTCTGGGATGGTGTTTGCGGCATGGCCCGCTAGGGCAACTACAGCTACTGCGTGTTGCATGTGGTGTATCCGGACTCCGGAGACAGCCATGCTTCGTCACTGTTGTCCAGGGCACGAGTCGGGGTACCATGCGGCTGTACGGCATCCCCCCACCTATTCTACCGTGAGCTCTTCTGCCAGGACTCGTGCCCTGCTGTTGTCAGATGCGCCACTTTCCGGGGGGTGGGGGAAGGTCAGGTATGTCAGCCTGACAGTGGCCCAGTTCAAGGACCACCTTGACTGGGGGGACAACTATTGGACATACTGGTGTAGCCCACCCACGCGTTAAAGTAGGCCCTCCATGAACTATGTCAACTGCGGAAAGGTGTTGGCATGGGCAATGAAGTCATTGAGGAGAGCTGTCTGACCCACGCACAGATGCCGCACATGCTCAACAGACCCGGCACTGAGTGCAGCAGGGGTCGCAGGGGCAGCTGTGCCTGGTGTGAAAGACACTCTATCCGTCATCCTTGTGCCGACACGTGTTGCACCAGTGGAAGTAGTTGGGAGGGCGGGCATTGGCCTCTGCGTGGCTGCAGAGGAGCTAGAGTGCCCGTCCCCTGTGCTAGCAAACATGGATACATGACCTCTGTACTCAGATGATGCAGCAATTGTTGTATGGGCCTGTGAGTCATCCAGCACACGTCTGCCCCCTCCAATGCGCCGGTCACATCAGTCTCACCCAGCTCCTGTGCAGCTGCACCATCCGATGCCTCACCACTGTTGACCGTCCCCTGTCCCTCAGCACACATGGTAGATGACACATGAGGGAGAGCGAGGTGGCCTCACTCATTTGGCATCAAATCCACAGACATGTGCAAGGGAGCCAGCACAGAACATTCCCAAGTGCACATGTTGCATGATACCTGTGCAAATGTATACAGCAACCACAATCAACACGTAATGGCTGGCGTACAGGTAATGAACCCGCCAATAAGTGACACATGTGTTGTGCACATGGAACAACACCCGGACTGTCACCGTGCGGCCATAGCCACTCATCGCTGTGTACACACCCACTCTCCTGATGGTGTTAAGGATGACAACTACATAATTAGGTCAAGGACATACCTGCATGGAGCAGAATGTGTCACCACACACACTGACTGCAACATGACAGTCCACAATGGTTATGAGCCCATGTGTGAGTATCAGGAATATGAGGTGAGGCATCGCACACATGTGTTTAGGACGATATCAGAGTATGCACAGTGCCACAAACATACATGTGAAGTGCCACTCCAGCTGACTACAGGCTGTCCCTGAGGCCTACGACTCTGAACGCATTGACTATGCAGAGTGCCCAAATTACATCTTGACCCTCAGGAATCGCATATGCATGTAAGATGCACCCAGCACAGAGTACACTCACAACCCACTGCATCACACAACTAACATCACATTACCCAGAACATGGGTAGGCTGTGGACACATGCTGCCTCTCGCAGCAAAAGACACAATCCCACAGTACTGTACACCTGCCTGCAGCTGATGCCCCTACAAACGTGCATCCGCCACAGGCTGTGTGACTGTCAATTGCAGACCATTAGTGGTGAAATGCAGCGCCGTGCCAACCTGACAATACGAGGGAGCATCCCCCGATTGGTCGCCGCAACATGGTCACACATCCGGCAGATGACGTCACCCTCTTCGTGGGATTGGCTGCACTGCCGGTTACACATACACAGAAGCATCAACTTGGATGCAATGGCTCATCACAAGGCCTTGGGCTGGTGGACTTCCAACTGCAGGGATGGTACACATGAGGGTTTGAATATCACACATACTCTTCTCAGCATCACCCACATCCACCAATAACAGTGGCATGATGCTGACCCATCCCAAATGATCAGAGACGTGTAACAGAGCCAAGACGGTATGGGACATGGCATAACAGCATGTGTACACCACACGTGAATGCATGCTGGTGGGAGAGTGTACACAGTACCTGTCCATCCCATTCAATTCAGGATGCCAGCACTTTGAGCAATGTGTAGTCTGCCCACATCTACATGTCCATTGTCAGGTAGACCGACACATAGCTCACAAGGCTACACATCTTTGTGGGTGGACTCACTGTGTCCAACACTGCGCAGCCCTCAACGTACTCGCCCTGTGAATGGCTCACCCCGCAATGGAGGTCACATTCAGTGCCACCATCCCTCACATACATCCCTATCACAAGGCCTGGAGTGTTCAATCGACAGGGCTGAGTTAGCGCATTTCCTGAGAGTTGTGAGTTGATGACACATGTAACCCACTGTACAGTCAGTGTAGTTTCCTTCTAGGATTGGGCGGTCAATGTGCAGCCCAGGTCTGCCGAGACTGAGAAGGCCAGCAGGGAGCCAGCCAGCCATTCACACAAGCAATAGGTGCCCAGGATCATGCATTGCCAAGTGTCTGCGTCACTGGGTGTCTGACATGTAAATGCCATGTACCACCACTCGGGAGGGACATGCATGGGTAAACACCAGAGAGCCTACATGCCCCTTCCACCTGTTGTTAGCATGGTAAGAGGTGCATGTTGGAACCCCACAGGCTCAGACTCATAGTGCTGCGGATGAACGACATGTGTGTCCCCCACATGCACTCCCACACACACTGTAGTTGTCTTACACACACATGACTTTTGGCGGTATTCGCCTTGGGCAGTGTGCGTGGAGCTCGGAATCCAGGAACTGCAGCTCCTCGCCGGTTAGTGGACCTGGACATATCATCAGAGTCGTCGACATTAAGGTGGACAGGTGGCAGCAGCAGCAGGTGTTGTTGAGGGGTGGCAGTCAGCAGTCCCTGGATGCTGTGGTAAAGCCTGTCACCCTCCCACACTGATATAGCCCCCTTGGGGCTGTTACTGCGTGTCCAAGCTGCTGCGATTGGTGTACCGCTCAGCCTGTGTACGTTGTGTTGTTGGTGTGTGCCATACTCACCCAGCCTCGGAAGCGGTGTCAGGCACAGCAGCTAGGTATATTGCCGTGGTGTTGCCGGTACCCACATATGCAGTCTGAATCCATCATCATGCCTATCAAGCTAATATGGCCTTAATCCCCATGTGCATGCTCATAGCAATGGTATGTGTCAGTGGTCCTTGCTATTGGTAAGGGGACCTGTGTAAGAGTAATGTTGCTGTGCTGTCCCTACTTGTCAGCTGTTCGTTGATACTATTGCTTTGTCAGTGATCTTTGTTTTGTGTATGTGTAAATGCCATGTTGTGTGTTGCATTGACATGTGTCCACTTCCATCTGTCCTAGGAGGAGACCAAACATACATCGCCCCTACCAATTGCTGGCAGACATGGAGGATGTGGAGGTCATAAGGAAGTTCCGTCTGGACCGGCCCACCCTGCATCGCCTATGTGCCATGTTGGAACCCCACCTTCGTCCTCGCAGGGTGTATCCTACTGCATTCACCCCCACGGCCAAGGTGATGGCTGCACTGCATTTCTTCGCTACCGGTTCATTCCAACACACGGTGGGCAGTGGAGGTGGGATGTCCCAGCCCATGTTCAGCAAGGTGCTACGGAATGTCCTGTCAGCTATGATGCTGTACAGGAACCGGTACATCCGATTCCCCAGGGCCCGTGATTTGCCTGTGGTGAAGGGTGCTTTCTATGCACTCAGACGCATCCCCCATGTTGTTGGTGCAATTGATTGCACCCATGTTGGCCTTGTTGCACCACAGGCCATGGAGCACATCTTCCGTAACCGGAAACATTTCCACTCCCTGAATGTGCAAGTGGTGTGCCTGGCGGACATGATAATCACACACGTGTGTGCGAAGTTTCCCGGTTCCACCCATGACTCGCACATCATGCGCCACAGCATCCTCCCACGTCTGATGACCAATCTGCAACCGGACCGTGCATGGATTGTTGGTGACTCTGCATATCCTAATGGGCCTTGGCTGTTGAGTCCACTACGCAATCCTCGTACACCAGCTGATGTCAGGTACAATGAGGCACATGGGAGGACCAGACGTGTGGTGGAGCGGACATTTGGACTCCTGAAGTCCAGATTCAGGTGCCTGGACCGCACCGGGGGTGCACTGGCATACTCCCCACAGAAGGTGTGCCAGATAGTTGTGGCATGCTGCATGCTGCACAACCTCGCTATTCGCAGGCGGATCCCCCTGATAGTGGATGACGGTGATCAGCCAGGGCCCCCGCCTGCAGGCCAAGCCGTGTCCAGTGACGAGGACAGTGGAGAGGAGGAAACAGTGAATGAGCTGCCAGCAGCTCATCGCCCGCTACTTCACTTGACGGTGAGTGACCATGTACGATGGCTGATGTCGCTGTAGTTGTGTAGTGTGTGCATTGTCAGGGCGGCCTATTGTTGACTGAGTGCTGTGTGGCAATGGTCCATGTCCAGGGTAGTATGCCACTGAGAGTGGCTGTGACATTGTGCCCTGTTGCTCTGTGAGATGTGTGTACATTGCTTAGGCCTGATGACAAGTACTGTGTGATGAGTGTGTGACACACACAGTCAATGGACTCTTGTTCTGTTTGTCACCCCTAGGTCCCTACAGCCTCTCCTGGCCTATCGACAGAACACACTACAGATGAATTTCTGAACATGCTGACGTTTGTGCACCATTGATAATAAACATAGCAGATGACATAGGATGTGATACAGGTATATTTATTTTACAGGTGACATGTGATTGTGGGAAAGGTGATCAAGAAGGTGGTGCATGCTGTACAATGAGTTGATGGTCCTGTCCGCGTGATGGTCAAGGTGTACCCATGTTGTCCTGGGTCCGCAGTCCAACAGACATTTGCCACTCGACTGGCTGTGTGGGGTAGGATGGTAGTCCAAGTGAATGCAGGGGGTGGCCACCATGGCTGTCTGACTCACTGGCGTTTGGAGCGTGCAAAGTCCTCCCTGGACATCTGTTTCCTCTTCGGACGGCCCCTTCCACGTTTGAGAGGAGGGGGTTGTGTTTGTGGACTGCTGGTGGTGGCTGAGGATTGCCCACTTGCTGTGGACGCAGGGGAACTGGATGTTGCACGTCCCTGCGCCACAGCAGGTGGCGGCGTAGGTGGTGTGGTTGGCCTTGAGTGGGCCCTCTCCCCCACCACTAGCTGGCCCATGAGGTCCACAAGTCGGCCCATGTGGGCGTCCATGGACCTCAACACCCCAAGGACTTCCCTCGTGTCGGAAGCTGACCTGGCCCATTGTCCCTGGGCCTCTTCATAGGCCCCAAGGACTCTGGCTATTTGCGGCAGGGCTTGGCTCCCAGGCTCTGTTGGCCTTGGCCTGACCCTGCTCCTCCCACCTGGACTGCTTCCACCGACCTGCCCACTCGCCACATTGGTCACCCGGGGCCTCCTCCTGGCTCCCAGGGTGGATGTTGAGGTTTGTGCCACCTCTTGGGATGGCTGAGTGGTCAGGGAGGCCGTGGTGGTGGTGATGGTGATGGTGGTGGTGGTGGTGGTGGTGGTTGCGGCGGTGGTGTTGGCCGCAATGACCGTGGCAGCAGGGGCCTGGGACTGGTCACCAGCCCTGTGAGATGGGTTGGTGGGTAGGAGGGGTCCTGGGGTGCTGTTGCGCCCTGCCCCGCCAGATGTGCCAGGTTGGGTGTCCTCGTCCGTAGAGGTGTCCAGGCTTTCCACATCCGTGAGTCCGTGTGGGGCGCTTGTGGACTGGCTGTGATGGCTGGTGTCTCCATCCGCAGCATCATGCTGTTCGTCACCTGTGGGGCGGAGACGAAAAGTTATTGTGTTGCACCTTGCAAGGTTTGTGTTAGATGTCTGACATGCACAGTTTGTGCACAGTTGTGCACTGATTTGCCGGATGCGTGTGTATGTCTCTACAATGTGTTTGCGTGATCAAGGCAATGGAATAGTGTGATGGGTGCATCTGGCATGGGACAGATTTGTAATGCCAATTGGTGTGTGTTGCAGTACCCCTACATTTTGTG
Organism: Calotriton arnoldi; assembly: GCA_963921515.1. NCBI lineage: Eukaryota > Metazoa > Chordata > Amphibia > Caudata > Salamandridae > Calotriton > Calotriton arnoldi. The sequence continues at coordinate 90,729 of CAWUFW010018883.1, read as the reverse complement.
GCTTTGGTGGGCACGGGGTACAGCCCCATGAACGCTTTTGAGATGATATATGTTTTTGGGGTTCAAATGAGTCGCTTAGAAACGCAGATGGCAAAAGGGGTACAGCCCCATGGACGCTTTTGAGATGATATATGTTTTTGGGGTTCACATGCAACGCTTGGAAACGCAGATGGCAAAAGGGGTATTGCCCCATGAACGCTTAGGTGTTGTAATATGGTACTGTGGTAGATACTGTGACATATGGGTGCAGAAGGGGACATGTGTTTTGGCCACACGACACTACAGAGACAAAGGTGTGTGTATGTCTGACTTAGCCAGCATATCTGCTCACTGTTGTCATTTAAGGGCATTCCACAGCAAGCATTGTAGTGTGTGAGTAATGGTTGTATGCCACACGACGTATTGCAGATGGTACAATTCCTTGGTGTGCGTGCTACTCTCACCCATGTGCAGCAATGCAGTGCTCTTGGGGTGTTGACTACATTTTGTATGTTGTTACTCACAGTGTGACGAGCGCTTCAGACACAGCAGACACATTATTGGTCATCGGCAGGACTCTTTGCTGTACTACTGTCTATGGGGCAACTGTTTACATGATATACCTTTCATGACACTGGGGCTGGATGATGAGATGGATGAGATTTAGAATGTGCATTGTGTAGCTGTGTGGTTCATGGGTCCTGTGGTGTATGTGACATTACTGGGGTTCCACTATGTTTCATTTGGACAAGATAGACTTACATGGGTGATGTTGTACTATGTCAAGGGTAGAAGCAGACACGACTACATGGACAAGACTTGGATGGTGTTGCTGATGTGTGTGATGACTGGCACAGTGCACGCCATGTGGGTCAGTACTCCAGTTAGACTTGTGCATGCAGACGTGACTCGTTACGTGTTACTGCATTTGAGATGGCTCATGTGGGCTATGACTCTGTAATTGATGTCCGGGTGCACATTGGTCACATGTTTGTGACAGGGAGCAGTGCTACCTGTTCCTCTGCTAAGTGACATGTCCCACATGTTAGTCGTAGTACAGTCCTCATGCCTACAGACACCACGCCCTGTACAGTAGTCTACCTAATTGTTGGTTTTGAGGGTGAAATGCAATGGCTACCACATGGTTATGAGAGGGAGGGGTGCTCCATCTTGCTGGTCTGTGGGTGTGGGGGCCGTGTTGTGGGTCGTGGTGATGGTTTACCATCCACAGACAGCCCTCCATGTAGGGTAACATATCTACCTGTCGGGTGTAGGTGTGCACTGCAATGGCTGACACATGGGTGTGGGGAGTGCTCCATCTTGCTGCGCTGTAGGAGTGGAGGCCTGGGGGGGGTACTTCTGCAGTCCCCCCTCCGATACATGGGCCTTGTGGTAAGGCTGCTTAACTGTTACTTGTTGGTTTGTGCAGCTATGGCTGCCACCTGGGTGTGGGTGTGGGGAGCGCTCCTTCCGGCGCATCTGGGGTACAAGGGGAGCTGGTGGGAGTTGTGGTGCTGGCTGACTGTACACATGCCCCCATGGTTTTGTTTGTTGGTGCCTATGGGCTGAGTGTGTGTGAGTGTCTGTTGCATATGTGAGGGATGTCTTGTGAGTTGTGTACTGGACATGGGGGTGTTCAGCCCTCGGAGCTATGGCATTGTGTAAGTGCATGACTGTACATGGCGGTGTGCTGGTATACATTTGTTAGTACTTACCAGCCTCCACTCCCCCTGGTATTCCGATGAGACTCTCCGGATGTAGTATGCCTCGCACCTTCTCCTCCCACGCCTTGAAGGTCTTGAATGGCGCGGGAGTTCCGCTGCCAGTCCTGTCAGCCAGCTCACTGTTCTTGGCCTCCTTCTTCCTGACCACGCTTTTCATATCCTGCCACCTCTTGGTTATTTCCCCCCGGTTGCGTGGCACGTTCCCAACTGCATTCACCTGGTCTACGATCCTTTTCCACATCCTGTTTCTGGTGGATACTGGTGTCTGTTGGACCTGGTTCCCATAGATTTGTGGGTTCACCTTGATGACCTCGTCGACCATGACCGTCAACTCTGTGGCAGTGAACTTGGGCATTCGTTGTGTTGCCATGGTGCGTAGTGTAGTTTTTGTGGTGCTGGTGTGGTGTGTTTGGTGTGTGATGTGCAGGGGGTTTGTGGTGCCGGTGTTTAGGTGGTGGTGGTGGTTGTGGTGATGGATGTGATGTGTGTGTGCGTGTGGTATACTGCTTTCCTCTGTGGCTCTCCGTGTTCTCTGCTGTGGTGTTGGCTTTTTCGTGGTGCAAGGGTTTGTGGTCTGTGAGGGGGCTGCTTTTGTACTCACCTATGTGGGTGTGTCATGATGGTCTATCGTTTTCAGGTGTGTTGGGCGTGGTGTCCTGGGATTTATTCTAATTATATTTTTGGGCAGGGGGATGTGTCTTTGGGATGGGTTCTGTGTCTGGGTATTTTGGCATCGTTGACTGTGTGGACTTGTTGGCCGTGTTGTGTGTATTTGTTTGTGCCGCCACTGATTTCTGTGCACGGACGTGGCCGCCAGTTCTTCCGCCTTGTCAGTTATTCATTTCTGTTGTTCACCGTTGCGGGCGGGAAATGTGTTGGTTTCCCGCCCTCATGTCGGGGGGATCATAATTTGACGGCTGGTGTGTAGTCTGTCCGCGCGGTCGTATTTGGCTTTTTCGGGCGGTATTGCGTCCGTGGCGGACGGATTGTCTTGGACTCTGACATGGACGGGCGGTATTGTGTTATTTTTTTCCGCTGCGGGCGGTGGTTGCTTCGCGTCATCATAATTTCTCGGTCGGTATTCCCATGTTGCAGGCGGGCGGTCTTTTCAGGCTATGGCGGTTGGCGGTATTTTTACTGCCGGTTATCGTAATGGGCCCCTATGTTTTTATTAATTATATTTATTATTTAATGATTTTGATATTATTTTTAAGACATTTAAAAAAACGATATTTTAAACAACAATATTTTAAATAACGATATTTTGGTTTCGATATTTTTGTACTTACCATTGTAGAGATAGGCTGTCGATATTCTGTCCATCGATATTGTAGACTCGATATTCCTGTAGCTCGATATTCTGTCCGTCGATATTCTGTCAGTGATCCGGCTAAAATATGTGAGGGACAGGGGCGCAACTAGAGCCAAATTTCGGGGTGGGGGATAATACTTCCAGCAATGGGGCAGGACAAGAATTTCCCGAAGTGGAGTACGGGCTATCCTCGTAGTCAATATGAGAATTACAAGTGACAAACTTGATATTGTAATAAGCATGTTTTTGTAGATTTGACACTGTTCCTAGGCTACTCACTGTGATCTTTGAAAAACAGATTACACTGTTCCTAGGCTACTCACAGTGATCTTTGAAAAACAGACTGAGTACACTGACAATTAAAAACAGCTTCTATAAATTTGAATCCAAAGCACATAAGACATGTTTTCACAAAGGTATTCCAAGACAACACCCTTTTTGCCAATTCCCTGATTCCTTCTGTGCAGGACAATGTGCTTGTAAAATATTGATAACTGAAAGTCCATAAATATGCTCCTGCCCCATAAACGACTGAAGGCACAATTTAGCTTACCCAATTGGATGTTGCAAAATATTCATGGGTGAAGCTCCCCTTACATACAGGTCTCAAAATATTAAGCTTAGTGGCAGTGCCTAATTTGAGCCAGTGGTTGCAGGTAGAGCCCACTTGCACTAATTTGTGGGGTCCTGCACAAATTTTTTCTCATCAGACTTTGCTCCAGAACAAGAGAGAGAAAAACACAAAAGCAGGAAACGCGAGAAAAAGAAGGAAAAATTATGACAAAATGAGAAAGCAAAAATTAAAAAGAACCTGCAAGGTTGAGATAAGGGGGCAAGGAGTGCCTGGTGGTAGATGAAAGTGGCACACAGTAGAATCAAGCCTTGGCAGTGTTCGTATTCAGCTCTTCTGATATTTTAAATTGTCAGGCACATGATCTTGAGCAAAACTTTGGGCCCTGGCCTTTACGATTTTATGAATTAAGGACTGGTTTGTGGGTTACCGCATGTGAAGTTGCGGTAGGTAGCTGGTAAATCGTAGATTTAATTCCCCAAATACCATTCAAAGGCAAGGGAGAGGTCAAGTAATAGGTGTGCCGGTACTCCATTTGAACCCATTCCAGTGATTAAATCAACCTGTGTGGAAGTCAGTGCTGCTTTCGTGCCAAAGCCATACCAGAATCTGTTTTGGTAATCTAAGAGAAGGTTACGTTCTTCAATGAATGTAGTTATTTGTCTTGACGCTGAGCTTTCAATCTATTTGCCTATAAACAGTTTGTTATTGTCTGGAAGTTAGAAGGAGGCCTTGTTTGAAAGCCTCTTTGTTTTAAGGAGGTCTTTTGAGAAGAGGCCTTTATCCAAGGAGTTGTTGATAGTTCTGGCTAGATAAGCTGCAGAGCTAGTAATAAGTATATTCTTGCATATATGAGCAGGACATATTTCTACAAGAGATGGCGCTGGTCTACCAGCTTTTGCAGCTTTATTGAAGTCCTGTGTAGTCAGGAGGTTAAAGGTGAGTAACTGGTAGTTGTTTTCATAATTTGTTTTCTAGTTAACTATACAGCACTGTTGGAATTGTGATTGAGCATTGGAGAGGGATGGAGGGGGTGTAAAATCATTTGGAGGTTTGAAGTAATGCTGGTGTGATAGGCACACAGCAAGGGAATGTACAGAGGCCTTTGACTGTGTTGCCAAGGCATCAGGATTTCCTAAGGTACTGCCACTTCAGTTACTGTGGTTAGAAGATCCTTTTGCCTGTGAACTGTTCCAGTGGGTTTGCCATCTAGAGGCCCATCGTCACCTCCCCCTGTTCAGATCGCCTGTCTCATATTTAGGTCTCTTGACCATGGTCTACTCTTCAGACCACAGGTCATCTCTACAGGACATAGGGCAGGTTCCTCTGAAGCAAGGCAGGCATCCGGTAGCTTGGCTTCAGTCAGCTTTCCCTGCTACCTACTCATAATTCTAATGCATAGTCTGACAGGACAACTGTGCACTACCTAGCTCCATGGAGTCACTGTCATTCACTTACTAAGATTTCAATGAGAGTCCAAGGCACAATGGGTGCATATAGGAACTGTGTAAGATTATTGGCAATAAATGCATGAGAGGAAAGAAATGGAAACTACAATTTTGAATAAAACTGAGAGGGTTAAAAAAACACTGCACTGCTTCTGGATAATGAGTTATGTCATGGCAACCTATGACATATCTCCATGCAGTAGTCTAGAAAAATGAAGATACTTGTATAGGGTTGTGATGTGCTTTTTAAAAAAGTAGTAACACTATTGGAAACAAACGACTCCACTCTTAAAAAAATTAATATCAATGATCTTATGAGATGTTGACTGCTTTGGCAAGCATGGTTTTTTATCCAGTAACACTTTGCATCGTGGGATTTTAAGACCCAACATACAATGTAAAAAACAAAAGCCAAAAAACACATGCTCCATAATGAAGCATTGTGGTGAATGGAAAGCCAGGAATGGGTGTAGGTGTCACACAGTACAATAGGCAACTATGCAAAAAGTTTATAAACAAGTTTCACTTTGTGATTTTTGGCCTACTTTTTTTGAATGAATCAAAAGCTATGCAGGGAAATCGTGAATGCGCAAAGATTCCATGTCATGTGCAGATGTTAGAATTCAAGTGGCAAATGTCAAACATTCAAACTTCTCTAAAATACTGAAGCTTGCTAAAAATGGACTGCCCATCACAGTGACATGTCCAAGTGGCTATTGGACCAATGCTATAAAATCACTGGAAACCCTGTGGTCATGCTGTGTAGTAACAGCAACTGAACGTGTCTGAACTGAGAAGATGAACAGAAAACCTCAATGCTGGTGCCTGTGTTCCCATGCAAATCTGAAGCTTTGGTGTGCTTTCACAAGGCCCAGCCACTCAGCTGAAATATTGTTGAAACGTGAGCCCAAATGTCCAAAAGAAGCTGGTGCGCACAGCCTCAGACAGTTCTCCACTGTGGTACCTGCCGCTACAGAGCACTGCCATCATGCAGGCCAACAGGTTCAAACACTGATCTATGCCATGGCTTCAGCAACAGCGAAAACACCGGCTCCCTCTGCAGGCCAAGGGAGCTCAGGTGAAGGATTAAAAATTAACTCTGCAGCCAGTGTTACTTCACCACCTGCAATGCACCGTTGACCTAAGTCCCCACTCTATTCCATCTCCAGCTCACAGCCTCTGTCGTATTGCTTCATCCTTAACCTCTTGTTCCTGCTTCCCTGTTTTGCAGCATTTGCCTGTTTTCTCCTCCTGTACCAAATAAACACTAGCTCCCAGCTTATCCCCACAGCCTCAGACTGATCCTCAGTCCTTCACCATCCCCAAAAGCCTCAGTTCTGATCTCTTTCCTTTCGCCATCACTCTCCCCTCTTGCACCGGCCACGTAGTTACGGATGGAACTGACTAGGTATCTAGGGCCTCATTTACAAGACCATTGCGCCACCAGTTGGTCCTTCTTTTGTGATGCACCAGCGACACAGTGTGCCTGCTCCTATTTACAAAAAATGTAAGTCCGTTTTTATATAGCGCAGCTACTCACCCTTGCGGGTCTCAGGGCACTGGGGGCCGTAGTGGAAATTAAGTGAGCTATTGCCCAGAGTCACATGGTGCTGAGCTGAGCTGCCGCCGGAGCCGGGGATCGAACCGTGAACCCTGTGCTCCGAAGTCAGCTGCCCTGGCCGCTGCACCACACCTCTCCACTTTTTTTTTTTTTAAAGCTGGGAATGTGTCAGAATCCGATGCCTCCCCAGGGGAGGTGTAGGAGTTGTGCACCGAGGAGAAATACTTTTATTTCTCATCATTGTTTCCTTTTTCTCTGCATGCTGCATTCTGCAGCACACATAGAAAGAGGAAAAATGCCAGCAATTATTGTTTTTGTGCAGGAAGCTGTCCCTTCCTGCACAAAAAAAAGCATCCCCACAACACAGGCACCGTTCCAACAAGATGCAAGGGTGCCTGCACTGGCACATGGTAGCCAATTGTGCACCAGTGCTGGGGAAAGCACTCAGATGCATCGTATTGTTGTTAATACAACGTATCCCTGTGCTTTTACAATGTCGCAGCTCAGCGCAGCAAAATAGCTTGCAACGCCGCACCATTGTTTTTTAAATCAGGCCCCTAGTTTTGCAGAAAGAACAGATATTTTGCAGGTGCCTTGTAGAAATGTGTATATTTATGACAGTTGGGGAACTTTTAGGTCTTGCCTGTGAAAGAGTATGTGCTACTTGCGCATGCACTCTAGCTTGCAGGACATATGTTATACAGCAAGGGGCTTTGCCAATGCTTGTAATGTGTGCAGAATAAGAGGTGAGCTCACATAAATGTTGGGTGATTGTGAACAGTGTGAGTAAATGCTGCGTGAGCTTTGCGAGTGTAGGGTGAAAGGTGTGTCAATGTGAGTGCAGGGCGAGCTACATGAGTGCAAGGTGAGAGAAGTGCCCATGTGAGTGCCGGGTGAGAGGAGTGCATACAGAGTGAGAGGAATGAGTGCAGGGTGGGTAGTGTGAGCGGTGTAAATGCAGAGTGAGTTATGTGCCTATGTGCGTATTGGGGGACCAGTGTGCCTGTGTGAGTGCAGGATGAGCGGCAAGAGTGAAGGGTGAACTGTGATAGTGAGCGCATGGTGAGAGAAGTTAGTGCAGTGTGAGAGGTGTGTCCCTGTGAGTTCTGGCAGATTATTGTGCCTGTGTGCAAGAAGAGTGAGCTGCGTGAGTGATGGGTGAATGCAGTGCCTGTGTGAATGCAGGCTGAGCAGTGTGCCTGTGTGAATGCAGGGTGAGAGAAGAAAGTGCAGGGTGAGTGTTGAGCCTGTTTGAGTGTTGTGAGTGCAGGGTGAGTGGTGAGCCCATGGGAGTGAAGGATGAGCTGTGTGAGTGACCAGAGTGCCTATGTAAGTGAAGGATGAGTGATGTGCCCGTGTGAAAGTAGGGTGAGAGGAGTGAGTGCAGGGTGAGTGATGTTAGTGCAGGGTGAGAGATTTCCCTATTTGAGTTTGGGTGCGGGTAAAAGTGCAGAGGTGAGTGGTGAGACTGCAGGGTGAGCATTAAGAGTGACAAGTGAGTGGAGTATCATTTGAGTGCAGGGTAAATTACATGTGTGCAGGTTGAACAGCATAAGTGCATGGTGAGCGGTGTAAGTAGTGTGATCACTGTGAGTGCAGGGTGAGTGGTGAGACTGCATGGTGAGAGTGACAGGTGAGTGGAGTGTCATGTGAGTGCAGGCTGAGAGGTGTGCTCCTGTGGGTGCAGGGTAAGAGGAGGGTGAATGGCGTGAGTGCATGGTGTTCGTTGAAAATACAGTGTGATCGCTGGAAATACAGTGTGATCGCAGTGAGTGCACGGTGAGCATTGAGAATGATGGGTTAGTTGTCTGAATGCAGGCCAGACACTTTGAGAAACTCAGCATATTGTTATTTATGGTAGCGAGTGGGGTCTCAGATATAATTTGTATTATGGTATCCATCAAGGATGGAGGGTAAGGGAAATAAATAATCTGTGGGTCCTGCAACAAACTTTCAGACTATTGCTATGCCTTGATATGTGATATATTGCTATGAATTGAAAGTGGAAAGGACGTGGCATAACTGCCAGAGCTGCCGGCTTTGAGTTGGTGAACAAGTTTCAAGTCCCAGCGCCAGTTCAACATTTTGTGTTCCTGGGCAAATCACTTTATCTCCCTGTGCCTTCAAAAATGAATGTGCCCTTGTGTAATGTAACTGGTGCTCATGCAAAGTGCCTCAATACCTTTGGGTGGAGTTCGAGATATATAAAACTAAAAAAACAAAGCCTAAGGCTACTTTTCAGGAAATGCATTCTCATTATCAAGTAAATGGTCTTTTAAAGACCTGTGAAATACTCGAGTGAGGCTACGATAAAACACCAGACCAGCTAGCCCATAGCAGCTCAAGAACTGTCTGTGTGTGTGTCCAGGAAGCTGTCTCAGCCAGGGCTGACACACACAACGGGGGTGCTAAAGCCCTTTGAGCCCAATGGGCGTTGCCCGCCTCGTGAGGGACACATGTCATAAGCTGGGCAGACCGGTTATTTTTACCTCACCTGGCAACCTCATGGTGATGGACCAAAAATGGCTCAAAGATGCTTTTAAGGAACTTTTGGTCAAAGAAAGGGAAGCCTGTGAACTGCAGAAGCAAATATAAAGCTTGTGTCTGTACAAACAACCCTGGGCATGGAACCATATTTGGGTATAGTACCTAGTGCCAGGGATAGGACTCTTCTCACTAGTTCAGGCTAGGTCTGATCAGGTGTCAACTTTCTTTCCCTTTGGGCCTACAAGACTATGAAAACTATGCGAGAAATATTTCTGTATATATGAGTTACAAAAACTAAGAAGTTGAACATTCTTAGCACAAACATTGTTGGTGTACTTAGTATCCATGAATTTTTAAATATATTTTTAATATAGAAAAGCCCTAGAAATTCACTGAGTTAACCAAAGGTTAAAGTAACGTTATAGTAAGGTGTCATAAAAATATGAGTTTTGGATTTTAAAACATCTTAAAAATTAATTGAAAGCAAAGTTTAAAGTAACGTTATAGTTAGGTGAATTTCTCAGTGACAACGTTAACGTTTTGAACTAAAAAAAACACAGAAATTCAGCAGTTATAGTTAGCAGCACTAACTATAATTTGCACCCCTGCTATGCACTGCTTATGACCTCATATATGACATCACTCATGACATGTACTATGACATCATTTATGACATCGCTGATGACTTCTCAAATGACATATTCTGTAGGATAAATAAACATACCATATCAGATTTATAATGAAGAGTCAACATTTAAACTTACAATAAAAGACTTCAGCTTGAGCCTGGTTCAAAAACAGTATGGAAGTCTAGAGAGCTGCATTCCCTCGCCATTCTATCTGTGATTCTATGGGAAATTCCCAAAACTAGAAAAATCTATTAAACTTATTATTTTATGATGTGGTTATGATCCTGGCAACATTTTATAATTTTTGATACGCTAAACTGCCTGAGAGATTCATAGGTTTCATAGCAACATGAAATATTATGGCAGTGAAATTTTCAAAAGAAACCCTAAACCAAACTATTGTGTTATTTTCCTAAAACAGCAGAAGCCATCGGTGAGGGCATCCAGTTTCAAAACTAAAAAATAATTAAAGTCAAGTTAGTGCAAGCGTGTGGTGGATTATTAATAAAAGAGGAGAATAGATCCACGCACATCTTTATGTCATTTTATTTATATCTGGAACATTTACAGCCTGCTAGACAGTCTTATAAAAACAATATTGACCAATTGCTCAAAATGATTGCCAAAATAACACACCTAATGAGTTGCAGTGTAATTATCCACCTTGCAGGGTATTCTATTTTTCCAAGCAAAACTGCATCTATTAAAAATTAGGCCCCCAAAAAATTGGTTTTGTAATCGACTTACATTTGTGACATGCTTATACATTACACATACAAATATATTGCAAAAGTGTAAGCACGGGCATGTAAACATAAAGGTCTGTTAGAAAGAGGTGCAAACACAATTCTTGCATAAAGCATCCCTGGTGTTCCCAGACATGGTTGCCGCCATTCAACAACAACACGTTCCCCGAGGTAATATGGTTTACGTTTATTCCTAACTGATTGGTTGGCACTCTGTATATTGACAACTTGTTCCAAATAGTTGCAAACGAAATGGTTCCAATCTATTTGCAGACGATTGAATCATATCGCAGTGTGGAACCGGCCAGGCTCAGGATGCCTTCTGGCCTGCAGAGTGCCCGTCTGGTGTGGAATAAATACTGCCAACTTGCCTGGTGCCAGTTTATAGTAGATGAAGCCTTCTGATCCTAGGTTGGCAATAAAAATAAATAGTGATGGCTAATGAGGGTATTGAAGATGCAAAGTGTATGAGTCACCTGTAGTCGGAAAGAAGGGTCGATGTCTGTCTGTCTGGGAATTATACTGAGAAATCACAAAAGAGGTCCATAAGAGATCTCCTACTAGATGCTGTCAGAATGGGGATTTAATGAGCTGTAGAAGAAGTAGCTGCACACATTTCATCCATCATGACGTGTCACTATTCTGAGTACGAGAAATATGGGCTGCTAGTCTACTTCATTACCCCAGTATCTCAATTCACTCCATTAGTCGCTGTCAGTGCTTTTCGGGAATAGTCAAATAGGAAGCATTCATTTTTTTTCATCCTGCACATCTTTGGCTGCCAAATTACCATTTCATTTGAGGTGATGCTGCTTTGATAGTGGTGAGAAATTTGCCCATTTTAAGCTTTTTTGCATTCGCAAATGGGCTGATCCGCAGCATCTGTCTGTTTGTGACTGCAAAAATGTATTTTGGTATGTATGAAACGAAACTGTGATTCCGTAACATGTTACCGAATTGCAATTTGGGTTTGTGGCCAAATACCAATTCTGTATTAGGAAGGGGCGTGTTTAGGCTATCTCTTCATAATACCGATCAGAATGGTATATGTTAATGTTTTGCGACCAAATTCTGGTCGCAAAACATTAATACTTTACCGACTACAATCATGTATTGGTAACCCTTTCGCAAATGGTAAGGGGGCCCCTCAGGGACCCTTTCAGCTTTGTGAATGTAAAAAAAAAGTTTGTTTAAGAGGAGGCAGTGGTCCACGGAATAACTGATTCTTCATAAACAAAACAACCCTAAACTATTCTTTTTGAAAGCAGTCCCGTTTTCTTTAAGGGTTACGGGCTACATTAAAAAGAAATATTGCTGTATTAAAATGCAACCACAGACATGGTGGTCTGCTGACCCCAGCAAGTCACCATTCCGGTGATGGCTGCGATTCATACTGGGTTGATTGGTATCCTCCCATGACTACAAAAGGGACGTGCAGGATTATTCGAGACCCATTTCATGCTTTGCAGGCCACTGTTGTCTACTATTTTTGTGCTTCAAGAGGTCATAAAATCTTAGGGGCATATTATCAAGAACGGCGTTAAAAATTATCGCCGGTTTAGCGGCAGAAAACTGCCGCTAAAGCGGCGATAATGGGCTTGATAATATGCCCTTGAGAATTCCAATAGAAGTCCATGTTCTGGTGTGAACATGGGCTTCTATTGGAATTCTCCAGGGCATATTAACAAGCCCATTATCGCCGCTTTAGCGGCAGTTTTCTGCTGCTAAACCGGCGATAATTTTAACGCCGTTCTTGATAATATGCCCTCAGTTCCTGGAATAGGTTGTACTCTAAAGAGTAACTAAGGGCTTGCAATGTGCAGAATAACACGATGCTACACATTTTGTAAAATTTATGAAAGGCAAGTCACCTTTCACAACTTTAAAATGCACTTACTTATTAATGAAACATTTTTATTAGGGACAAAGTACATATTATCATGCTGTCAGATCTGGTCATCAGTGGCAGAAAGGTTCAATAGAGTTAATGACAGTGATTGGCGAGGAATAGGATAATACACTGACAGTAGATATATGTTAGCTCCCACAATAGAATGCTGAGAGCTGACCCACCAATCAGAATGCTCCCTTCCCTATCTGCATCTAGGTCTGCAAGGGGAGCATTCTATGAATGAAATGAAATGAAATAAAAAATAAATTTATATAGCGCGATACAATTACCCGAAGGTGTCAAGGCGCTAGCTCATCAAGTTAAATATGCCAGTTAAATATGCCATAAGATCTTAATTAAGAATCAGAGATTAAACAGCCACGTTTTTAACGCTTTCCTGAAAGCCAACAGTTGTGTTTCACCTTTTAACCTCGGGGTAAGAGAGTTCCAAAGTCTGGTAGTACCAACCAGAAAGCTTCTGCCGCCCCAGGAACCTTTCTTGAACCTGGGAATCACCAGATTGTGAGACTGAGCTTAGCGTAGATGGCGCGTGGGAAAGTATTATTGGAAATTCTGCTTGAAATAGGTTGGTCCTATGTCATGGATTGCTTTAAATGCTATGCAGAGAGCTTTAAACACAATACGTCTTTTCACTGGTAGCCAGTGTAACTCTTTTAGTGCAGCAGTGGCAGATTTGTGCTTGGGAATGTCCAGCAAAATGTGAGCTGCAGCATTTTGTACAATCTGTAGTTTAGTTAGGCATTTAGTCCTGAGGTTGATGAAAAGACTGTTGCAATAGTCGGCTCTGGACAGAACCAGAGCAGAGATCACCAGCTTAGGTAGATTGACAGGAATGAATGGAAAGATTTTCCTGAGTAGTTTTAATGTGTAGAAGGATACAGAGGTGACATTGTTCACATGGCCTTCAAATGTGAGCTTGGAATCAATGGTGACTCCCAAGGATTTTACTTTATTTGTAGGGATGGGCAAAGAGCCCAGTTCCGATGGCCAGAAAGCTGGAGACCAAAAAGTGGTGTTGCTGCCAAAGAGTAGAACCTCACTTTTATTGGAATTTAACTTCAGACAGTTGGTGGCCATCCAATAACAGACTTAGCGGAGGCAGGTATAGAACTGTGACGCTGTGTCCGAAGGAGAGCTTGTTACTGACACCACAATTTGGGTATCGTCAGCGTAGGAAATTGCTGAGAAACCCAGAAATCAAATGAACTGCGCCAGGGTGGCAACGTAGATGTTAAAAAGGGTGGGGTTTTCTCATCATGCATTCATTTTTTGTAGTCTAGTAGAGATTGTTTATAGGCTATTCTGTCACTGATATCATAGCGAAATCTCCATCTCCTTTCAAGACGGCAGCACTTTTGTTTTTGAAATTTAAGATGTTCAGTATATCAAGGTTCAGAGCGAGCCTCTGTATTGTATGTGAATAGGGAGCCCTGCGGAGCAGGAGCTACTTCTCACCCCACTGACTGGTTGAAATAAACAGCTGCATTCCCCTGTGGGGTTCCCTCAGACACTTACGAAGCAGCTAGGTTCACAGAGGGCTGTCTGGATTCCTGCGCTTGCTTTCAGTGAGAGAGAAGCCCAATCAGCCAAAGAAAATTTCAAAATGTTTGCTTACATTTTGCAGCACAGCTTTCTGTTTTTAAACCTTTTTTATTTAACCTTTACAGTTTCAAATATGAGCAAAGAATAAAAAAACAATTAAACTCCAGGTATTGCACTATTACGTAGAAGAACACAATACAGAGGTGCACCACATAATGTACCTCATGTCAGTCGAATTTTACGCCACTGGGTTAGAAAAGGCCTAGCTATAACCAGCTATATAATTTATGAGAATGTTATGTATGACAACAGAAAAGAGCAGGACAAAAATAAGGAAAAAGAAAATCTATACCGATATTAGAGGAGCTCCCCAATGCCCACCAAACTTATGTGGCCTGATTCACAAAGGTAAGTGTACACTGGTGTGTAATTTTGCAATTATTTTCATTTAACAAAGGTATTTTACTAGTAGGATCTTTATGGCTGTTGAGTTTCCACACTTAAAAAGATAGGACAGTCCGCATTCGTAAAGATCCTACTCGTAAAATTCATTTGTGAATAGCAAACAATAGTAAACTTACATGAAAGTGCCAAGTTTTCCTTTGTGAATCAGACTCATGGTAACTTGAACATAGTAGATGGAGGAACTCTTTATCAGGTGCATATACATTATAATTCAACAGTTGACCTATGGTCCTCAAATGTCTTAAAACATTAGTAATTAATAATTTAATTTGCACATCAAAGGTTCATGAATTACCATCTTTTTATGGTTTCTGTTTATTCTTCAACAGAGTGAGGCAATTGAGAATTGCAATTACTCAAAACACAGGCTTTAGCAACTGCTAGTGCAGAGTCTAATCATTGTTTCTTATGGTTATGAATTCCCAGTATTTTTTTTGTTTCATACAAAATAGCAAGTTTCAACAAAGAAATGATCTTCAGCTCACTTGTAGTTGTGTGCTGTCTCCAGACTCTCAGAAAGGACGCAGCATAAGGAAAAACAAGATAGCATGCATCGTGCCTCCATTGACCTGGTGGCATCTCCAACAATTTGAAGTGGGAGTGAGTTTGGCACTATGTAATTTATCAGGTGACCATTGCCAGCTTTATACAATTTTGAAGTAGATAAAATTCAGCCAAGATTCACATAAGCCTTTGTCATGATCGGGCAATAGATCTGGCCATATCTCTTTCTCATATTCCTTCTGAAGTCTTGGTTACCATTTGTGTATCAAGAACTTGAGGGGGTCTTTTAATTGATTTCTTCAATCAGAGCCTCAAAAAGGCCAGAGACTAATTTTCTGTAGCCTCCCCATTTTTTCTAGGTTGGAGTGTTGAGCAGATGTTTGCAAGCTGAAAAGTTGCTTTCCCAGTTTTTTAGATAAACAAGCTCTGAGTTGTAAGTAACACCAGTGATGATTGGGATCCAGGTAGAACTCAGAGCATGAATCTGTAAAGGATTTCAGGGAATCTCTCCTGATATTAAGTGAGTGGTAGACGTAATGCCTCCATTTTCCCATGCAAACTATCAAACTATTAGTACCTAAGAGTTGCACCAATGCTCTCCGCAGCCTTCGATACAATCTCCCACTACACCCTCATCAGAAGATTGCACGACATAGGAATCCAAAGACCAGCCTTCAACTGGAAAGGCTCCTTCCTCACAGGAACAACACAGTGAGCCAGACTACCACCCTACACATCGGAATCCAGGCACTTGATCTGCAGAGTGCCTCTCAGTCCATCTCTCAGTCCCACACTGTTCAACATCTGTATGACTCTGCTACCCAATATCATCAGATCACAAAGCATCACCATCATATCCCACGCCGATGACCCCAACTCATCCTATCTCTGGCTGACAATTCCACCAAAACCAAGTTACCCAACTGCATGATCAACGCAGCAAACTGGATAATATTAAACTGCCTGAAACTCAACTCCAACAAGACGGAGGTGCTGATCTTCAGAAAGAAGAACTATCAATGGGATTCCCTCTGGTGGGCATCAGAGCTGGCACCCACCCCCAAACCAACCAACCACAACTGAAACCTAGAAGTCATCCTGAACAACAAGCTCAACATGACGGTGCAGTGCAGGTCAACACGATCAGTTATTCCTGCTTCCACACTCTTTGCATGCTCTGCAAGATATTAAAATGGCTACCCTTGAACACCAGATGCACTGTCATGCAAGCCCTCATCACAAGCAGATTAGACACCGTCAATGCACTCTACGACTGTATCACCCCCATCTCCTATACTGACTACAGACTTCCCAGAATGCTGTAGCAAGACTCATCCTTGACCTAACATGGTGCACCCACATTTCACCACACCTCAGAGAGCGCCACTGGCTCCCCATCCAGAAACACAGTCAATTCAAACTCCTCATGAACGCATACAGAGTACTGCATAACATTGGACCAATGTACCTGAACAACCGCCTACGCTTTTGCCAAACCTCCAGACACCTACGCTCAGCCACACTCTCACTCGCACACAGCCCAGCATCCTCAAACACAGAATGGGAGGTCAAGCATTCTCCTACATCGCTCCCAAGACCTGGAACGACCTCCTTCAACACATCAGGGCCTCCTCCTAGCTTCTTGAATTCCACAAGAAGCTGAAGCCCTGGCTCTTAAAAAACAATAGGTGCTTACAAAGTCCCAAAACCATTCCGACCCATATGGTGTTGGGGCCACACTTTGACGAAAGCTCCTATTATCAGGTTAGCCATGCTGCTGTGGGTCAGCTGACATTTATAATTTTCTTGTGAGCCTCTAGCACCCCCTTGAATATGATTCACCAGCGTAACCCATTCATAGGTCTCCTAATCAGAGCTGAAATTATAAATCAAAATAGAGGTCTATTTTTCGAAAGCGCAAGCCTCCTTTAGAAGTGACAGGATAAAGCTAAGCCTGGGCGGAGTTCACGGAGTGCAAAAAAATCTCTGCCGTGCGACACGGAGCTCCGCAAGCAGCGGAGTGCGTTGATAAATGCCGTTTGCGGTGACTTACAGTGCCAAGTGCTTGTCACGCTGTGCAATCATCGCGAACAGCACCATGCACAGCACAAGCGGGCGATGCTTCCTTTCTGCCGCTCGAGTAGATTTTTACTTGAGCAGCAGCTTTCTCAACGCGAACGGATGGGTTCTCAACGCGAGCAGTCGCGAGCATACGCAACCACTCGCAATGAGAAATCTGACCGCCCGCGCTAGGAAATCTCGCCGGGATGTTGATTTTACACACTTGTGCTTGCCAACTTGATGTTGACGATCGCGAATGAGGAAAAATCTCGCGAATGAGGAAAAAGCTTGCACTCGCCAACTTGACGTTGACAAACCCGAGCGAGAAAAAAAACTCGCTTGGGTTTTTCAGAACTCCGCGAGCTCTGCATAACGCGGAGTGCGCCAAACTCCGCAAGCCCAGACTTAGATAAAGCTTTGACATAGCCAGTCTCAGCGCTTGGTCCTGTCAGATATAGGCTTGATCTGGTGACCCACTCGGAGCAGCAAGAAGTAAGGTACTGTGATTAGGAGCATTCTATGTAGATAATTAAACTGAGGAGTCACCACCATATTTATTGTTTGAACTATGCCCCAAAATGAGAGCAGAAGCTTCCTCCATTTCAAGAAGGCCCTTTGCATTTGAATGATTAGGGCATCTAGGTTATCTCTCACCATTGTGTAGCCACTGCCACTGACCAATATCACCAGATATTTCAGCTTTGATTGCATCCATGTGAATGGTTGGCCTCAAACAGATTGAGGGGTTGCATAGTTCATCACGGGGAGGACTTCACCTTTGCTTCAATTAGTTTTATAGCCTGAGAACTTGGAGAAGTGTGAGATTGTTGACATCAGTGCTGAAATGGATGTTCTGGACGAGGTTGGAGTCGGGAAAATGTAATATGCATACAGCATTAACTTGAGACTAATTGGGAATACCCGTAATGTCTGCCAAATCGTGAATTGACATAGTTAAGGATTCTAAGAGGATCAGATAAAGTAGTAGGGAGGAGGGGCCATCCTGGCAGGTGCCTCTGTGTGTGTCGATTCTGGTAGACAGAAAGCTGTTACTGTTCACTACAACAGTAGGTCTATGATAGAACCATTTTGTCATGGTCCTAGTTCCATTCTAGCTATTCTAAAAAAAAAGATAACCCCACTCCACCCGATCAAAAGCCTTCTCGGAGTCAAGGGAGAGGGTCACCTTTTAATCCTAAGCATGTCTGTTGTGCCATAATAGGTGGAGGAGTGTGTGCATATGATTACATGAAGAACAACCTGGCACTAAACCTACCTGTTTTTTATGTATTTGGGAAGGTGTAATCTTCAGCCTATTAGTGGGGACCTTGGCATGGATCTTCATATCATTATTGATCAGTGATATTGGTCTATATTTCCTTCAAAATTATGGATCTTTCCCCCTGTTTGGGGATTCAGGAGATAAGTGCTCTATTGCAATCAGTGTAGGGTGTCCTTATCTATGACCTCCCTAAAAACGTTTCCCAAAAGAGGGATCAAAACTGCTGCTGTGATCATATAAAAGTCTAATGGGAAGCTGTCCTCTGCTATAGCCCTGCTGTTGGCATTGATCTAATCACTTCTGCTAGTTCCTCATCCGTGATTGCTCACTCTAGTTCTTGATGGGGTTTTCCTAACAGGAGCAATATAGGGAGTTGGTCCATGATTTTTTTCAAATGTCTCCTCAAAGGGGCCTCTAATGGGTACAATGAAGAGTAGAAAGGGGAGAATTCTTATGTTATATCCAGTGGAAAAGTAAGCAAGTTGTTTTGGGAATTATCAACTGCTACAATGGTAAATTGGGCCTCTCTCTGCTTCAACCGTAACACCAGCGATCGTTCTGCTTTCTCCCCGTGTTCATATTGTCTCCCTTTAATGCGATGTAAGGCTTTTTCAGCCAGCATTGTAAAGATGATGTTAGTTTGTATTTTCTGGAGAGAAGCAGTCGTAAGGTGCTGTCATCCAACTATCTATGGTAATAATTCTGAAGTTGCTATACGTATATTTCCAGAACAGATTTCCTTTTAATCACTCATATATGCATTGTGAAAGACTCACTCATCACCAAACCTGTCTAACACATTTTTCCAGCAGCTCAAACTACCTGCAAGGAAGACAGAGTGGTTGTTTAATTTCAGACATTAACTGAATCCAGTAAGCAGTTTCTTTTTCTCTTAAGGTAGTTTGTACCATAGAGTGTCCATCCTCTATATTCTGGTTTTTGATGTCTTGATTCTCAGATCCAGATGCAGTGAGATCGGTGCATGATCAGTGATGTTGCTGACTCTGATTTTGGCAGTTATATATGGTTGGAAACTAGTTGCTGTGCATGACAAAGTAACCTACTCTAGTTTCTGTGCTGTTAGGGCAAGATCGAAAGGTGTACTTCCTACTCGTTGGGTGGAAAAGTCTCCAATGTTCAATAACAGAATGATCTGCCAAAAGTTCCAAACTCTGCCTAGCTCTACCTGCTGTCTTTCAAATTATGTTGGAGTACTATAGAGCGGGGATCAGAAAGAGTCTCAGAAACATTACATAAACTAGAAATTCTGATACGTAATTTCTCTATAGCAAGGAAACGTTGATGTATCTAGGGCTAGTTATAGCATGTTGGCTGTATACCCCTTACTTCAGAAATTGGGTTTCCTTCACAGTCATGATTTGGGCACCCCTTCATAACAGCAGATCCTAATGTTGGTTGCAGACCATTTCAGGATTGTGCTAATACTCCTAACACAGAAGTACAGCTGGCTGATGGGGAAGGTCATGGCAAGCTATGGAAGACATGTCCATTGGGGAATGGTCCAGATCAACAAGAAAGCTTTCAAGGTCCTGTGGGTCCTAGAACTCTCTAGGCCAACCATTTACTAGGAAAATCTTTTTGTCATTCTGTTTAAGATGGAGCCAATTTGCTCTCATATTGGGCCTGACTTCAATATTAGGAAGTTGTGGTAGGAATGAGAACAATAAATTTATGATGTCATCCCTTTTTTCTCATTCTCAAGGATGCCATATGAAAGGGCATTGTCCCTTCTATTTCTACCCTCCAAGTCAGTCACCATATTTTGCATGTTTCACAGTTCTGACCCTGAGTCAGAAGTGTTGACTACTTTCACTTCTACAGCTTCAATCCTGTTCTCAGACCTACCAATTTGAGTTCTCAACAAAGTCATTTCCACATGTAGGGATTTCAATTCTTTTGATGTTTTCAATGTCAAATGTTCCACTAAGGTAATAGATGATTTAATGGCGTGCAGTTCCTTCATGAGTGCATCTAGTGTAATTGTGGTCTTATTGCGATCAGGGTTGTCCTTTGAAGGTTATTTGTATCTGTTCTTGATTGCTTCTTTGCATAAATGTTAGCTGAGAAACTGCTGAACAAGTCAGAAAGGAAGAATAATGATCCCTTGTGTAATCTTCCTGGAAAACAGCAATGTGAAGAATATGTATTAATGAGTTGAAGGTTGTAGACTTATGCACTGTAGCCCAGGTTTTAATTATTAGCCTCTTATAGATAAAGCACACTGCCAGATTGTGAGAGTCTCCACTGAAAGTTGCTTCCCCCATAGAGGGTGATTGCATCTCCAGGCTCCGTCTGTCCCAATTCAACATGTTTGCCTTTGATGGATCCCAGCATGGGACCTCTGTAAGTCCGATGATATTCAGCATCCTGCAGCAGTTTCCACTTACTGCCGTTCACGGCCTGAGTATCTGTACCGGGGTGACCTGAGCAGATGTGTACCACTGATCGGTCTGTTTAGTGTAGAGTCACTAGAGGTGTCAGGCACTATGTAAGACAGTACCAGCATGTCAGGACCAAAAACCAAACCCCACCAACACCTGTGATGAAGAGACAAAGAGAATCCCTGCTATGGCTTTCAGGCCATGTAACACTCAGCCCCTAGGCGATGCCGGTTAGAGGTGGCCATGGGCAGGAGCAAGCCCAAGATATGGCACAACTGAAACATCTTGAGTGCCCCACCTAAGCATCCCCCAGTATGACTACAAAAACTCTTTACATTTATAGGGGCGAACTCTACAGAGGGATTTAAAAAGTGGTCATCTTCCCTGGAGCCAAGTCCCACATCCCTCACAGCTTACAAATAGACAGCTTCCTCATCGAGGGAAGCAACCAAATAATTGCATATATTAAGCCAATTCCAGAATGGTGATTCTCCAAGCGAAGTGAAATGAGAATCAAGATTTCATTTAAGACACGGAGGCTAACATTATGCATTATATCTTTTAATCCTACTCCTGCAGCACCTTTAAAGAACATTACAGCAATTAAAAACACTAGAATCAGAACGCTCCAGTCCATAAATATCCCTTTTACTGCACATTCCTCCTCTTTTAATTTTGCGAACATCCTTTCTCCTTTCCATCGCCATCATCCTATCCACCAAGAAGCCTTCCAAAGCATCCTTCTTGCATGTTATTCTGCTGAGAGAAAAACACCAAACCCATCAACATTCTTTTCCTTCTACATATCCTCTGTAATTGCAAAACAATCTTATTGTTTCACCCACACTGTATTTAGAAATACATTTTCCATTCCCCCTCAATTCACCCTCTGCCCCCCTTTTAAGGGTTGGGGAGGGCGGGATAATGTTAGCCTCCATGTCTTTAATGAAATCTTGATTCTCATTTCACTTCGCTTGGAGAATCACCATTTCATTTCAAGACCGGAGGCTACCATTATGCATGTTGAAACCCCTTCAACGCTATATTTGACACATGTTTTATTGGTCTAAAATAATGCTTTGCAAAAATATCCACATTGGACCAGTAAGCTGCTTTCAAAATTTCTTCCAGCCGACCACCAGACAAATATAACTTACTCGCCATTGCCCCTCGCAAAGAATGCGATTTGTATTTGTTAACATCAATGCCACCTTCCTTCATGACATCTTTCACCCATCTTGCAATTGTTGCTGTGCTCACTGCACCATATGGTTTCACATAAGATATCCATAACTGACTCTCCCCATGCTTTCTGTATTCCAATACTCTTCTCTCATATTCACTCATACAATCCACTACACACAACTTTCTTTCCTCTGGCAGTCTTGGATAATAAATTGACTCAGACATAGTCTTTGTCCTCTTCCAGATCTCAAAATACACCCCATCTGGGCCTATTATCTTGTTACTTACCTCTAACGCTTTCACATCTGAAACCCTACCACATGACACCAAACATAACAAAGTTGCCAACATCTCGGGAAGTCTCTTTAAATCCAAATATCTATTTGCAGGCCAACTCCAAAACAGTGACACCACTGCATTGACATCCCACAACACACTGTAACATGCTTCTGGAGGTCTTATCAACATCTTTTGAATTCTACACACCATAACATTTCTACCCACCGTTCTGTCATCAAGAAGTACATGTCCTGCAGAAATTGCTAACCTGTAGCAATTAATAGTCTGATATCCTAATCCTTCCTCAAACTTCTCCAACAAAAAATGTATCAACTCAACTACAGGAGCCTCCATGGGATCTACACTCCTCTCCATGCACCAACTAGCCCATATTCTCCAAATCCCTTTGTACCTACTCCTAGTTCCTGGAGCTCAGGATTCTTCCAGTAGCTCTGCAGCCCTACTTGAAAGTCCCTTGAAAAAATAATATCTCCTGATACCCTCCAAACAAGAAGGTTCAGCACCTTGCTCTGAACTAAAGGATGATCCACTCCCTCTTTGTTTCTTAAAAGTCCTTCTCTTGCTTGAATCAAAAAAGGCTCTGCACCTGCTAACTCCATCACTGACAGGAACCAGACCTGAGACACCCAGAATGGTGTTACTAACACTATCTGACATCTTTTTTGTCTCAACTTTAAGAGTACTCTTTGTATCATTGCGTATGGAGGAAAAGCATATGCCCTTATCCCGCCCCAAATCTGCTGAAATGCATCTACCGCTGACGCCAAACGATCCTGCCTCCAACTGAAATAATTCTCTATCTGGTAAGTCAACCGACTCACAAACAGATCCACCTCTAGTGGACCCCACAATTCGTCTATCTACAAAAACAATTCATATCCAATTTCTAATCGCTGTAATCCCTCAAATGCCTTGAATTCCAATCTGCAGTCTGATTTAAATCTCCTGGTAAAAATTCTGCCTTTACCACTATCCTGTGCTCCAAACAAAAATTCCAAAACTCATTTGCCAAATTGGCCAAACCTCAGGACCTTGTTCCCCCCAATCGGTTGATATAGCCCACTGCTGACACATTGTCCATCCTTATCAACACAGATTGTCCTCCTAGACTTTTCCTGAAACTCTTCACTGCATACAACCCCGCATTTAACTCCAAGCAATTTATATGCTCCAACTTCTCTTCCTTCTACCAAACTCCACCTGTCTGTTATTGTCCTAACCGTGCTCCTCATCCACTCAAACTTGCATCTGTCTCTAAGACAAAATTTGGAGCACTGCCAAAAATTGCATGTCTATCCCATGCCTCCATATTGTTCATTCACCACATAAACTCTTCCTTCACCTCAGCACTCAATGAGATTATGTCTCCGTACCATAAGCCTTTCCTCAACGCTTCCACCTTCAGCCTCTGCAAAGCTCGGTAATGAAGGGGACCTGGAAAAATGGCTTGTATTGAAGAAGACAGTAAACCAACTATCCTTGCCAATTGCCTCAAAGTCAAAAACTCCTTTCTCATATTCTGATGGATCTCCTTCTTTATCATCTTCACTTTCTTCTCTGGTAGTAACAACATACTCTCCACTGTATTTACCTGGAAACCCGAAAACTCCATCCTTTGAGATGGTTCTAGAACATATTTCTTTGTGTTCAGTAAAAAACCTAAGTCCTTCAACTTTCTCAAAATCTATATGAACTCTTTCTTCAGTTCCTCCTGATCCTGTAACATTAACAGAATGTTGTCTAAGTAAATAATCATATGTATTCACCTTTGACGGAAATATGACATGACCACCCTCATCACCTTCGTGAAACACCAAGGTGCCAAAGATAGGCCGAATGGAAGGCACTGAAATTGGCAAAGTATCTTTCTCCATCTGAATTGTGGAAATGTTCCACTCTGCTTCTCCATTGGTATAGTGAAATAGGCATCCTTTAGATCTAATTTCACTAACCAATCCTTCTCCATCAACAGATCTCACAAACAATGGATTCCCTCCATCTTGAAATGTCTGTTTATTAAATACTTGTTCAGTTCTCGGAGATTTATGACCAGCCGCCATCCTTTATCCTTCTGCTTTACTAAACATATGTTGCTCACAAAGCCTTTTGCAGACTGTTCTATGCTCTCTTTTGTACCCTTTTGGATTAATGACTCTATTTCCGAATCTACGATTAACTCGTGTTCCTTTGATATTTTTATTTCCCTTTTTTCTTCTGCTTGTTGGGGACAGTCCATATATTCTATCGCATACCCTTGCGTTGCTTCTAATACCCAAGGATCCTGCGTTATCTTTTTCCATTCCTCTGTTATAAATCTCAGAGGTGCCCTGACTTTTGCTTGGATAGAACCAATAAAAGTCTCTGTACTCACCTTGTCCTCCACCTTGCAACTGGCCTCGTCCTCTTTAGAATCTTCCTTGTCCTGGTCTACCCAATCTTCCTCTGTTTGGATAAAATCCTGTGGCTGATTGGAAACCTCTTCCTCTAAAGGAGTTGCCATACTGGAAATCATACTGGGAACTACACTGGGACCTTTGAACCACTCGGCCAGTACTGTGCCCCCTCCTACTGGCCCGGCCACAAACACCACTTCCGAACACCTTTCTCATGTTTCCTGCACGTTATCCAAGGCAGTGAAAGTATTCACATATTTTCTAATACTCTTTACAAGACCTTCCCCGAAAAGCAACCCTTTAGCATCTTTGCTTGTCTCCTTCTGCGCTATGTCTCCCAGTTTGGGACTCATTTTAACAAGGATTCTGTTTGCTAACAATCCGGCATTAGCATTACCTAGCATAACTACAGGTCTCTGGCTCCAACCTCTAAGTAAATCTATGTCAATTGGTTCCTCATTAGCGTATGCTTCCTCCGCAATATCCAATATTCTGGCCAAGGGACCCATAACATCTAAAACTTTGTCTTGGCAAATCTTTAATGACCTTTCCAATCCTCTTTTAGGATCCCTGCCAAGGTTAAACAAAAAACTAATGAGCTCCGGATAAAAATTTGATGTATTGCATACTTTTTCATCTATGACTGGCCTTGCACACTCTACCCTCATCACTCTTTGCACTTCCCTATCCAAGGGTTTGCTGGTCCATGTTTTAATCCATTTACCAACGTGGTCCATAGGCCACCAATCACCGCTTCGTGGGTGCTTAATATTCAAGAGAGTGAACATGTCTCCTCCAAACGGATTCCTAATTGCATCAGTTGAAAATGTCCCTTCAACATCTTCAAAATCCTCATTAAAATCATCATCCTGATACAAATCAAAAATATACTCATCCAATTACTTCTCATTGCCCATACCAGTCATGTTCATCTCCCCTTCGAAGTTCTCTTCCTCTTGTGTGCCACCAAGGTCAACCTTTCCATGAATGCTGCTAAGGACACCTGTTCTTTGTGTACCGCCACGGACACCCTTCTTTGTAATCACATGCATGCCATCCTTTGCCCCTTTTGACACCACAAGGTCCTCTACATGTCTTGTCTTTTTGTTCTCTTTCTTCCTACTTCACCACTTCCACCTTCTCCTTCAGAAAGGGAGAAAAATTCTCGCCCACAATAACTCTCTTTTCCTATTCTTCAGAATGCCATCCACAGCCTCCTCCACCTGTTTCCTCATCTCATGCTGTATAAGCCTCTTCACTACTTCCTCATGCACCATTTCACCTGTAACTATGAAGCCACTGCCCTGCTCTTCTGTAATACTTTATTAAATCCAATATTTAAATCTATTCACTTCTAAAAAGCCATCTAGTACCAAATATAATTCTCCGTATTGCTCCTCAATCACCTTCCTGCTTCTCTCTATGCCAAAGAGAAAATCTGACTAGTTTGTTATTTATTTGCCCATACAACCGCCTCCGAGCTAGCGTGTTTTCACTTTTTTTAACCTATCACAGCCCAAACTAAAATGGCTGCCTACCTCTTGCGAGAGGTTGTGCGTTACTATAATCATTCACACATGCTGCCCATGCGCATCTAACATGCGCTGCCCATGCATGTCCGGCTGCTTTCCATGCTCCGCTTGCATCGGAGCTCCGAGCCGTGCTCGAGTGCATCTTGAAATTAAAGCAGCCTGACATGACTGCGTTCGCAAGCGGCTGCTCGGCAACAGTACAGGCTAACATGCACCAAGCCACGTACACAAGCAGCTGTCTCCCTTATTTAACAAACACTTCCTATCGGCCTGTCACGAGCCGCGGGCGAAGGGCAGTGGCGGCTGGTGACTTTTGAAAGTAGTGGGGCGTAAAAGTTGGGGTGAGTGTTGTGCCGCGAGCAAGCCTGACTGTCATAAGGGAAGTTTGGAGGGGTTCTCACCCCAGGAAATTTTTTCAAAAGAGTGGGCAAATCGTGCATTTTAAAGCTAATTTATGAAAGCAAGAAGATTCATAAAGCAATTGTGAAAGTGCAGACTTGAAATATTTAAACACAAAAAATGCTCCAGATTTTACAGAATTAAAATTGTTCAACAGTTACTGTAGTGTGCAAATTGTACAGTTGAACAAGCAAGGTTTTCAATCTTCTTACCTGCACATAGGGCTGTCTCTGCACTGCATTTGGTTGCTAAAGCTGAAAATCTTCATGAAAAATCACTATGAGGTTAGTGTACCACGTTATTTTATTAACCTCGGATTCTGACTTGAGATGGAAGTATGCAGGGCTGGCCATTTGCCAAGTGTGGGGCCCACAGCCAGGCCCTGGAGCTTGTTGTCACCTGCTAATGTAGCCCACTGGCACCGAGTAAGCCATGTCCCATGGGAGTAAGAAAGGTGCCTCGCCTGCTACGGAGGCACGAAACCAGCACATCACCAAGAGGCCCTTTGACTCCTTGGAGCGCACTGCCTGCGCAGCCACTTTGAGAGCACTACTGTTAAGCAGTGAGAAGGAGCTGCAGGGACAGGAGTGTAACGCGGACTCTTGCAGGCCTTACAGTGGTGGAACCCCCTATGCCCCTAACACTTCAAGGGTCCCCCTACTCTCTGTCTTGTGACATGCTGTCTCTGGAAGGATCCTGCCGTTGCTAAAAGGTTAACTTCCTGTCACCGCTATCAACCTCTTGTCTTTGGGAGAACGAGGGAAGCAGGCTGTTTCTAACCTTAGCACTCTCCACAACAATCAGGAGCAAGCGGATCTCTTCGAGGGGAGAACCGGGGGCAGCTTTCTTCATCACCAGAGGCCGCCTACGCCTTCTTGCCTTAGTTCCTGCCCATTTAAATGCAGCTTGTTTCTTCGCTCCGAGTACCAGCACTCTCCACCAACAACAGATTGCCTTCCCCATAGAAAATAATTTCCCGCCACCAGAAGTAGATCGCCTCTGTCTCAGAGTACCACCTGGCACGTGTGCATGTTCATTCACCAAAATCATTCTCTCCCGACGCCGAACGAGCACCGTCCGAGGCAGCACTTTCATTCACAAAAACGGCATGTGTACACTCTGCAACACACAATGATGCTCAACGTCAGATCACTTATTAAGGTTAACTAGTCACCTTTTGTTGCTGTGGATGTATTCAGGTGTTAGGCTGCTAGTAGTGAAGCAAACCCTTTTACCCAGACACTATTAGTATGTGTTAAAATGACAAATCGTGAAATAACACTGCCACAGAATGTTCGCTTATGTCGCATAATTTGCCTTTTATTTGTGCATAATTTAGTCAACCCAGCTGAATCATTGTCGCCTCCATTGCCACATAATTCATGTGGCCCTGTCTATAACTGATAATCGTATCCAGTTGACCCCATCTCAGTGGAGCCCAGGGATTGATTTAAGTGCCTGCTGCTGGTGGAGCCGCCACAGGCAGGACAGCAAAGGGAAGAATAAATACAGCTCGGAGAAAGCTTGCACTTAAGCTCCTCTCGGCTGCACATGATCTGTGGATATACGGAAAACTCAAATTTCACAGCTGTCCTTATTTACTCTGCTGCTGGACTGGCTGCTCAAACTAAAACTCCTCTCCCAGCCAAGGAGGCTCAGGGCGCCTGGCACGTTTCTCGTTTAGCAAGTTAGGGGGAAAAAATGAGAAAACGGCCTAGCCAGCACCATAGACCGAAATAGCAGCAGTAAGGGGATGGAAAAAGACAGCATTTAGTACAGGCACAGCAATTTATCGCTTAAGGGAAATTCTGCCTGCTTTCCAAAACTGTCCTTGCTTTCTCTTATGGTCAGAAAGAGGGTCCGACCTGGAAGTCAGTCTGTCTCCATTGACCAAGAAGCCTCCAAGGGGCCCATCAGGAGTGCGGGTGCCCCTAATTCAAACAATGGAAAAAATAGAAAAAAGGACTAGGTCATGCGCCCTTGATAAACAACTGTAGGCGTGTAAATGAAATCTAATAGGCCGATCTGGCCTTAATAAGAACCGGACTTCCACTCCCGGTTCGACTATTCATGCGTCTGTACTGCCTTTTCGGCTAATCACCGTAAATATACATAATGTCACGTTTACATAATTCGATTGAGAAGACTTGCTGGAACAATATTAAAGTTTGGCTTCCAACTATTAAAAGTTTTCCTCGTGTAAAGACAACATTCAGACAATCCGATAGTTCGTCAGAAAGTGAGGAGATGCAATCTACGCCATCATATGCACACAGTATGAATCAAACACTTCCTCATGTCCGTAGTCGCGGCCGGCATTTCGGGCGGTTGGGGGGGGGGGGGAAATGGGGTCGTTGCTGGGGGTGAGGCGGGGAGGGGTTTAATTAAATAAAAATAGGAAATAAAACTTACTCAGCTTCAGGATGGGTCCGACGACCTCCGACTCCCGCCATCCTGCGCCAACTCCTGCAGCCAGCTCCTCGTCATCAGGACAGGCAGCCTCCCTCCCCTCCGCCAAGCAGCATTGTGATTGGGGAGGCGCAGGGGAGAGCGCCCCAGCTGCGCCATTTTCTCCTGCATGGAGAAAACGGGAGAATGGGCGGTAGTGCTCGAGGGCAGGGGAGTGGCTTACCCACTGTTGTGGGTACAGACTGTTTGGTCGGCTCCAGGGACCGACCAAACAGTCAGTACCCACAACAGTGGGTAAGCCACTCCCCTGCCCTCGAGCACGACCGCCCACCCTCCCGCCCCCAACCAGGCACTTCTGCTTTCGCAGTGCGAAGCAGAAACATAAAATGGTAGTTTTTACCATTTTATGTTTCTGCTTCTCGCACTGCGAGAAAGCAGTGGGGCGACGCCCAAACGCCCCTATGGAGGAGCCGCTGCTGTCGAAGGGGCTCCTACACCAAGGTAAACAGTATTGTAACAGCGGTCTTATATAGTATTGTAACGGCGCTCAAATAAAAATTAAACTTCACCCTAATCCTTCATGTTTGTTTTCCTACAATTCCCGGCATTTACTTTTTACCATACTTTAAAAAATTCACATGAACAACTAACAAAGCACCCCAGCTTCCATAAATTAGAAGCTCAAGTACACACAACAGTACCCATATCGTGCCTACTTATTCATCTATCATACATATATCTCCACATACAACTCAGAACCTACAACATATACTGCTTGAAAGAAATTTGAAACGTTGCTTATCTCTCCTGGAGCACAGCTAAAAGTGGAGGAATGTTCAGTGAAAGGGATATTTATTGACTGGAGTGTTCTGGTTCTAGTGTTTTTAATTGTTGTAAGGTTCTTTAAAGGTGTTGCAGGTGTAGGATTAAAATATATAATGCATAATGGTAGCCTCCGGTCTTGAAATGAAATCTAGCAATTCTGACTCCTTATTAATTGTGTATATTTCGTTCCACTTGGTGGTCTGAATGAGCCAGTGTGAGGTGTGGTGCAGTACGACACACCCAGATACATAAATAAATACTTTCAGTTAAATACCATGAAATAAACTAATTTGCACAGACTTACAAAATTGCTGAAGTGCTAGAACTGGGATTTGAATCCAGTTTTATGTTCCCAAGACCACAACCTCAGACCATCATTTCCTCAAAAAAAATAAGTGAGAGAATTTCATTGCTTTATTTGGGGCATATATTCCTAATGCAATTACTATTAATATTTTACAGCACTTTATATTACATATTTGTGACTGCGTATGGCAGTAACTTGCAGGTCTAACAATACTTAATGACATTCATTTTGCAAACCTTGCAAAGGTAACAAAGCTGAGGGCCTGATTTAGAGCTTGGCAGATGGGTTACTCCATCACAAACGTGAGGGATATCCCCTTGGCCTTACTACAAGTGCCATAGGATATAATGCACTTGTAATAAGGTGGGTGGGTTATCCCTCATGTTTGTGATGGAGTCGCTTGTCTGTCAAGCTCTAAATCAGGCCCCAAGTGAGAATCAATCCTAGGAACTCTAAATCATGCCCACCCACTGAGCTTTCTTAATTGTACTGACCGGACTTCAGGTGGAATGGGAATACCTCAAGCCTCCTTTTAAGTATAAATGGGTTGTTCCATCCCATGATGGCATGAATTCAATCACTGAGTAGTCACGTAGAAATAAATTACTTCCCAAGTGTGATGTGTGTTGTATCTAGGGTTGGGTGCAATTTGCGTAAAATTGAATTAAGAAATTTTTAGGAAAAATTATGCAAAATGAGTCATAATTCTCCAAAATGCAAGTCCATTTTTTAGCACTATATTTGCCCCCACATCAATTTTTAACACAAGGATGCATTTTGCTGTGAAAAATATCACGAGAAAAACCTAATGGCCTCAGGGAATAGCCACTCATGCTCCAGCCGTTTGCTTCATTCCCGGGCACTCGTGGTAAATGTAAAATTCATAAAATTGCACAAATTAGGCCAATGTAATTAAAATTTTGCCCGAGACAAGCTGTATCCAGGTTGGGAGAGTGCAGGATGTTTTTTAAATTACATTAGCAGTCCCTTGCTTTGGTCACAAGTACTGATTATGGTGGCACAAATTTTTGAGCAAAGGAGGAGGGACTCTACTCTGTTAAGACCCATAAATCCCAGCTCAGACTCCACACACTCACTCTCTCAGGTAGCTATATGGTGTAAGTTTATGAAGAGGCATTGTTCAAAACTCAGGTAGTAAAATGCACAGGTAAAAATTCTTCATCCTAACAATAGGGGTGCTCTGTTCAACAGTGAGCATTAGTGCAGTGTAAGTGTCTGCTTCCCACTAAATTTCCTCTCATATATCGCTGAGTAAAATGAAATCATGGCTAGTGTGAAATCCTTAGTGGAGATGTGACCTTTGACCCGATGATATCACCGGAAGTGACAGTGCATTTTATCATGAATTAATTACATCACGGCAAGTGACATCATGGATGTGGATGGAAATTTTTTAACATGATTACATCACAGCAAGTGACATCATGGAAGTGGATGGAAATATTTTAATTGAACTTGTCATTCGGAAAGATACAAATTCCCCAAATACAAAAACAGTTCCACAAAACGTACTACAATGGCTCTTAGAGATGTTGCCTTTGTCATACAGTATTTTCAGAAACAGGATTGTAAGAAAACAATTATCTATTTTTCTATGAGGCTGCATAGTGCGATGACTTTGATAAAATATATCTAATAAAATCATGGCTCTTGCATGAGATGGCCAATCACATTTTATTCGGAAATCCTCTTTGACAGCTCATTACGTGAGAAGAGTGGGGACAAATTAGACATGGCAGACACTGTTAATTACCATGAACATAAAGCAAAGAAAGAGAACACCTTAATGCTGGTCTTGGCAAGATTCAGGTATTCCATTCTAACTTTGACTAGAGAGTACTGAAAAGGCCGAGCCAATTTGTTCTAGACTTGTTCTAGAGTCACACTCCGATGGTTCTTTTTCGCAGCATGTAAGCGTAAAGGGGAGAAAATCATTAGTACACAATCAATTATTCAATTACTTTCCTTAATGCATAATAACCCGCGGGCAACTAGATATAGTTAGTTAGTTTATTACAAAGCCAAAAATAACTGGACATAGAGACACCTCAACACAAGGTTATAGAAATACAAAGGAATTAGCATGAAGCCAAATCTATGCATCCAGTTTAGATGGTGCAGCATGAACAGAACTATGAATTCAGGAAGTAGGATACAGAGAATCAAGAAGCATGAGTCCAAATTTCCCTGCATCGAGTGTTGATGAGTATAAAGCGTCAATCTATCCCTACTCTAGCACTAAGGTGACATCCCTACATAAGCATTTTCAATGGAAAGGAGAGAAAGGTGTCAGTGCGTGGAGTCTTCCTAAGAAGTCTCTCAATCATCAGTGGGTCAAGTAGCATAATGCCACTATCATTAGAAAGAGCTCGTTCTGAGATGCTCTCTCTCTGAAGGCAAGAACGAAGTGGGGCACTTTCCCTAATTCCAACATACAGTTATCCACAGGTAACCTTCCCATGATGCACCTTGAATCACGCCATCCACTCTGTGCAGATGCGTTCTACACGTGATTATAATGCACCACTACAAATAAAATGAAATTTCCGCTCCATCAGTTATAATTCAGACATTGCCTAATAGTGAGACTAAGGAATGCTTACCACCTCTTGTAAGTCCAACGCTATGTCCTGGTATGCTAGGTGAGAGTGTATGTAGCCTTTGATCATGTGGGCCCAAACAAACTAATAGTGGCGGCAGTAAATATATACTAGCTTTGATTAACATGCTTGCAAAATTGGAAGTGGTGGATAAAGCCGATGCTAAATTATGTGGGTATATGTTTGCGGCATGGAACAGAGGGGCATATTAGCAAGACCGGCGATCAAATTATCGCCGTTTTAGCGGCAGGAAACTGCCGCTAAAGCGGCGATAATGAGCTTGCTAATATGCGTTATGGAATTCAATAGAAGCACAGGTTAGATGTCCTGCACATCTAACCTGTGCTTCTATTGGAATTCCATAACGCATATTAGTAAGCCCATTATCGCCGTTTTAGCGGCAGTTTCCTGCCGCTAAAGCGGCGATAATTTGATCGCCGGTCTTGCTAATATGCCCCACATTTCTTTCTAATTCCGAATAATTGTTTATCGAGGAGAAATCAGAAAACAAAAAAAATGATTTCAACAGACTGAGTACTGAAATAATGATATAATCCATGAGGAAAAGGACTAGTTGAAAAGTTTAACCACATCATAAAGGGAACCTTGCTGTTAGCTGTGTCTGGAAGATAATATTGGGAAAAATAAATTAAAGAGACGCGGTGGGTGTGTAAGTTACCACTCACAACCCATGACAATAATGGGTTTTGTCATTTTAGTGATATGATGTCAAAACTTCACATTTCAAAAGTAACCCCAGGTTGTTTGAGTCGAATGAAGGCGGTATGGTGGATGAAGGAGGAAATTCAGAAGAAAGTGAGAAAAGTCGAAGAAGTTTATAAATCACACTTTGAAAACAGAACTGGAGCTAGGCAAGTGAAGATATGCCTGAGACAAAAGGTGAGAATTAAAAACGGTGTTAAAGCGCTTAACTGTACATCAAGGTTTTTAAAACTGAAATGGTGGCTGACGAATATTGTAATTTGGTGAGACTGAGTGATAAAAAGCTATGGGAAATGAGTTCCGTTGCAGTGTGCAAAAAGAAGTGGGATCTTGAGTTGTATAATGAGGAAGAAAGAAAACTACGGGGCATATTAGCAAGAAGAGGCGATAATCATCGCTAACCCTGCTTAGCGTGATTTTTTTTATCGCCGGCTATCGCTGGAATATATCGCCACGCTAACGCTGTATTAGCAACGATTAGCGCTATGGCGATGAATATTCCAGCGATAGCGGAGGTAATGAGCCAACATCGCTGAAAAACCAGCGATGTTGCATGGAGAAGGAGAACACCTTGCTGATACGACCCTGTGGTCGTATCAGCATAATCCACCCCATGTTAGGTATGGCTAACACCTGCTAATTGCAGGTGTTAAATAAATGGCGATGACCCCGGTTAGCGCGACTTTTCACGTCGCTAACTGGGGCCATGGCCACCTTGCTAATAGGCGATAGGCCTGTTAGCGAGTGTTTCCCAGGTTTGTTCGTCGGGAACGCCCACTTTGCATGTCATTAGCGATAAATATCGCTGACTTGCAAAGCGGTAAAACAACGGGCGCTAATGCCCGCAAACTGTCGCTAACTGCTGTTAGAGACAGTTTGCTGATAGGGCGATATAAATATCGCCGCTTTAGCGGCAAAAAGTGCCGCTAAAGCGGCGATAGTGCCCTTGCTAATATGCCCCTACATTTTACATGTATCAATTGTATGTAGATCCTTGCATGATTCCACTCTCAATATACGCTGTAAAAAATGCAGACATCACCGTGAAGGACTGCAGAACTCAGTCTGGAGATGGGTGAGCTGGGAGTGGCACAGTGTAGTGTGGAATCAGCCTTGACTGAGGGACTGCCACCTCTACCCACAAAAAATAGCCAATCACCCGATTTAAAGGCACCACTCGTAAACCCCCCACGGGGTCCCCATGCATTGTTCTGCACCTTACCTGCACTACCGCTGTCCTCTCAGGGCTCATTTTTTTAA
Organism: Calotriton arnoldi; assembly: GCA_963921515.1. Taxonomy (NCBI): domain Eukaryota; kingdom Metazoa; phylum Chordata; class Amphibia; order Caudata; family Salamandridae; genus Calotriton; species Calotriton arnoldi. Next base: position 56,150 of record CAWUFW010018883.1, on the reverse strand, counting down.
ACATTTGCAATGGCACTATGAGCTCTTATTGCCCATACCCACTTTACAGAAACCAAAAAGGAGAAGGGGCAGGCAGCACAAGCCAACACCGCAGCTAGGCGACCACCTCTATGATGCTACTCTTCCTTAAAGAAAGGCTTCTCACTACCTCAATTCCTCCCTCCAGCTTAGCGAGGACGGGCTATGAGCTAGAATGTGCAAGTACATGAAACAGGGGCCAGAACTTGAGGGACAAAAATGCACCAAACATTTCCACCGTTCATGATTCAGGTGCCATTCTGGAGCAATGAAGAGAAAGAACGCCCTCCATGCTGCGTAGATCGGTGCAACTGCTGAAGGGACTTCACGCACCAAAGGAGGACGATCCATCAACTCTATGGGATAGGTTTTCACAGCCGCGGCCCATGCAGGTAAGAGCGGTGGGGCCGGGTGGGGGGGGGGTGGGCGGGAATTTGACATACAACGACAAGGGAAACTTAATTATTTATTTAATTTTCCCTCAGGGTCGTCTGTTGAATCCCCCCCAATCCGGCCCCACCGCTCTTACCTGCATGGGCCGCGGCTGGCTTTTCAAACATTTTGCTGGGTTAGCGTCACAAAAGTGAAGCTAACCAGCACAAAATCTTTTGGGGGTAATTTACTTTCCAGCGCAAAACTTGTTTTGCTATGGAAAGTACTCTAAAAGTGGCGCAAAGCAGCGCAAAGCACTGCTTTGCATTACTTAGCGCCAAGGGGGAGTTACATGGGTGGTACATTGGCATTCCCATGCAACCACCCATGCCTTTGTGACGCAAAACCCTATCTACAAACAATTGTAGACAGAATTAGCGCCAAAAGTTAACGCCACTTCAAAGGAGGTTCTAACAGGAAAAAATATTTTATGTCTCCTTATTATTGCGACTTTGCCGGCATGCTGCACTGTGCAGCACAAATACAAAGTGGGGAAAAGCTTTAAAACTTGTCTAGGCATGGTATTTTGTACAGGAAGGGTACCCTTCCTATAAAAAAACCTATGCTAGAGTCACGCTCACCCTAGCGCTGCAGCGCTAAGGTGTGTGCATGGCGCTGGGCAGCTGAAATCAGCGCCGGCGCTAGGCAGAGGGAGGAGAAAGCCATATCTCTGAAGATATGGCGCTCTCCTGCTCCCTCCCTGTCACGCAACGCAGCCAAGCCTCTTTGGGTCCTGCATTGCGTGTACGTTTTGAAAATCTACCCCTATGTGTCTTAGGATGAATGGCCAGTCCAACTCCCTCATCTCCCTCCAGAAAGCTAAACACTGCCATACTGGATGCCGACATGCTGTATCCATCCGCTGTTGCCTAACAAGTTAGAAGTGAGGAACAGGGCAAGCCACAGTATGATTAACAGTAGTTACGCCACATATCGGACTGTAACTTCCCACTCTTAATTATGGCCTTAGAGTCATGTTCTCGAGCATGATGTAGGAGTATTCCCGTTCAACGTGCAACAAAGGGCACCACACAGTTCCTAATAAGTTGACTTTACACTGCCATGAAATAAGTCATGGTTGACACGCTTTTAGGTACATTTGTAGCTATCTAAAGCTAAATCCTACTGGCATCTTCAATACCAACTCCCGGGCCTGAAAACGTTAACACTGGGTTCCAGTTCAAAGCTGAGATGCACTAAATTATCTCAGAGGACCGCCTGCACAAGTCCTGCCCATGCCACTCCAGTCTCTTAAAACTCTGCAGTAACTAATCATTCTGATAACATGCCCATTTACTTTGGCACTTTATTCATAGTTCATCTAAAAAGTTAACTAGATTTTTTTTACGTAGAGTTATTTCAGATTGTTTATGGAAGTTATTTCTCATTGACCTTCCTTCGAAGATCCTGTTTGTCATGGGCTGCTTCCTGTGTGAGTCTTATGCTTATTTTTCCCCTCTCCACTTAGTAGATTTCGCGCTGGCCATGATTTGCTCTGAAATTAGCTGTCAAATACTTGTCTAGAAGGCAAGACAGTGCAGCTCTGTGCAAGGAAAAATGAAGTTGGTCTGGGTCCAGGGCTTCAACTTCAATTGCAGATTAATACAAAAGGAGTGAAAATTGTTTTTATTAGATTACTTTTTCGAAATTTGTGTCTATGGTCAAATATTTTCTACGAAATGTCGTGAATACATATTCTGTGACACATAGCAGCTCACAAAGTGCATCTCCAATTGGTTGTCTGGTTCAGTATATATTATCTACTGGCGGTCGCCAGTAGATAGTTATAGTTAGGACCTATTTTCCATAGGAAATCCGCAACATTCTATTTGAAATAACTCTTGCGTCGGTTGACGAATCTTCGCGAAATTTTCAAACTTTATGGCCCGCTCCGGTCCGCTCCTACCCTGAAAGTCTCAGGGTGATTCGTCAAGTGGGGGCCGAGAAAAAAGGGGGGTCCCAAATCGTGTTTTCCCCATTCATTTTCCCATAGGAAACTTTAGACACGGCTACAGCCCGAACTGCTGAACGGAATTACACCAAATTTGGCAAAGAGGTAGTTCTTGGTTCAGAAAGAACCCTTTTTGTTAAATTGTGTAAATCCGTTCAGTAGTTGCGGAGAAATTAAAAAATAAGAGTCAAAAAATCAATTTCCCATAGGAAACTTTATGCAAGGCTACAGCCCGAACTGCTGAACGGAATTACACCAAATTTGGCAAAGAGGTAGTTCTTGGTTCAGAAAGAACCCTTTTGTTAAATGGTGTAAATCCGTTCAGTAGTTGCTGAGAAAATCAAAAGTAAAAACACATTATATATCTGGGCGGAGCCTAACCACACATGTCATCGTGAGATCTGATTGGCTGTCAGCACTTCATCCTGGAATTGCTGGCAGCCATCTTGGGACCAATATAAATGATAGTACCCCTTTGAAATGCATTGTAGTGAATCGAAGATTTTCAGGGTTACCAAAAGGAGAACTATAAAGGGTGATAACAGACTTTAGTTACATTAGAATTCATTTGTTGATGGTACCATACTAATTTCAGGAATTGTGGTGTGTTCTAAGGTGATTTTACCCTGTGAAAAACCTTCTGCTGGGATATCATGAATCATGTTTGAGAGAAAACTATTTTCACATGCTTGTCCCATACAGTTTTGGAAGGTGCCCCAGAAGCTAAAATGAGAGCATATTTTCTGTAAATTCACATTATCTTTCTCAGTCATGTGAGAATGAAGTCTGACATTCTCAGTAAAACATGTACATCCAACAAGGGCAGAGACTGTCAGTTGATTCCTTTGTGTTCTACTGCAGCTTCCCAGAGTGTTCTAAAGAACAACTAGAGTGCTAACAGCCTTACTTATGACAAAAGTATGGCACACCTGAAGCCATCTTGATTGGAATAAACTGGTAACACTTAAAACATTTAATTTAAAAAGGAACAAAATGATGGGGTTCATCTTGTCATAGAAATTATGGTTAGTGCTCTGGAAAGAAAAATTAGGACATGTTTCAAGTGTGATCTCAAATATCTTCCTGTTATATTTCAACAGGAGCAGCCTGTCAGTTGATGCCTTTGTGTTCTACTGCAGCTTCCCAGAGTGTTCTAAAGAACAACTAGAGCGCTAACAGTCTTACTTATGACAAAAGTATGGCACACCTGAAGCCATCTTGATTGGAATAAACTGGTAACACTTAAAACATTTAATTTAAAAAGGAACAAAATGATGGGGTTCATTTTGTCATAGAAATTATGGTTAGTGCTGTAGAAAGAAAAATTTGGACATGTTTCAAGTGTGATCTCCAATATCTTCCTGTTATATTTCAACAGGAGCAGCCTGTCAGTTGATGCCTTTGTGTTCTACTGCAGCTTCCCAGAGTGTTCTAAAGAACAACTAGAGCGCTAACAGTCTTACTTATGACAAAAGTATGGCACACCTGAAGCCATCTTGATTGGAATAAACTGGTAACACTTAAAACATTTAATTTAAAAAGGAATAAAATGAGGGGGTTCATTTTGCCATAGAAATTATGGTTAGTTCTGTAGAAAGAAAAATTAGGACATGTTTTAAGTGAGATCTCAAATCCTCTTCTATTTCATTAGAAAATTCTGACATGCAGACTGAAACAATCACTTTCAATACCAGCAGTAGACTTCCAGTTAACTCCTTGGTGAGCAGTAGCTTTACTACAGTGATCTAATGAACAACTAGAGTAATAACATTCTGAAGTTATGGCAAATGTGTGACACATCTGAATGCCTTCTTGATGGAATCAAAGTAAAAAACTGAAAGCATTTCCTACTGAGGAGACTGCAGTAAATGAGGAAATTAGGAAACTTCATAACAAAGAAGTCTTCCAAGATGGCCACCAGTGAAAAAAGAGCCCAAATGTAGCACAAATATTACCCAGATGTAGCCCACATATAGCCCAATGACAAAAGTGTGCAAAACACTTTTTATTTTTAGTTTTTGCAGTTTTATGTAGTGCAAACTGGTCAGATATTGGAGCGTTGCATCTTAAAACATGACCCCCTACACTACAAAAACACCACTGCACTACCCTAAACCCTAAAACACTACCCCAGCATGACCCCCTACACTACACAAGCACCACTGCACTATCCTAAACCCTAAAACACTACCCCCAGCATGACCCCCTACACTACACAAACACCACTGCACTACCCTAAACCCTAAAACACTACCCCAACACCACTGCACTAACCTAAATCGTAAAACACTACCCCCAGCACGACCCCCTACACTACCCAAACACCACTGCACTACCCTAAAACATGACCCCTACACTACACAAACACCACTGCACTACCCTAATCCCTAAAACACTACCCCCAGCACGACCCCTACACTACACAAGCACCACTGCACTACCCTAAACCCTAAAACACTACCCCGGCACGACCCCCTACACTACACAAACACCACTGCACTACCTTAAACCCTAAAACACTACCCCGGCACGACCCCCTACACTACCCAAACACCACTGCACTAACCTAAATCCTAAAACACTACCCCCAGCACGACCCCTACACTACCCAAACACCACTGCACTACCCTAAACCCTAAAACACTACCCCCAGCACGACCCCCTACACTACACAAGCACCACTGCACTACCCTAAACCCTAAAACACTACCCCCAGCACGACCCCCTACACTGCCCGAACACCACTGCACTGCCCTAAACCCTGAAACACCAGCCCCTGCATGACCCCCTACACTGCCCGAACACCACTGCACTGCCCTAAACCCTGAAACACATACCCTAGCACGACCCCTACACTGCCCGAACACCACTGCACTGCCCTAAACCCTGAAACACCACCCCCAGCATGACCCCCTACACTGCCCGAACACCACTGCACTGCCCTAAACCCTGAAACACCACCCCCAGCATGACCCCTACACTGCCCGAACACCACTGCACTGCCCTAAACCCTGAAACACTACCCCCAGCAAGACCTCCTACACTGCCCGAACACCACTGCACTGCCCTAAACCCTGAAACATCACCCCCAGCAAGACCCCTACACTGCCCGAACACCACTGCCCTAAACCCTGAAACACCACCCCCAGCACGACCCCCTACACTGCCCGAACACCACTGCACTGCCCTAAACCCTGAAACACCACCCCCAGCACGACCCCCTACACTGCCCGAACACCACTGCACTGCCCTAAACCCTGAAACACCACCCCTGCACAACCCCCTACACTGCCCGAACACTACTGCACTGCCCTAAACCCTGAAACACCATCCCCAGCACCACCCCTACACTGCACGAACACCACTGCACTGCCCTAAACCCTGAAACACTACCCCCAGCAAGACCCCCTACACTGCCTGAACACCACTGCACTGCCCTAAACCCTGAAACACCACCCCCAGCAAGACCCCTACACTGCCCGAACACCACTGCCCTAAACCCTGAAACACCACCCCCAGCAAGACCCCCTACACTGCCCGAACACCACTGCACTGCCCTAAACCCTGAAACACCAGCCCCAGCACGACCCCTACACTGCCCGAACACCACTGCATTGCCCTAAACCCTGAAACACCACCCCTGCACGACCCCCTACACTGCCCGAACACCACTGCACTGCCCTAAACCCTGAAACACCACCCCCAGCACGACCCCCTACACTGCCCGAACACCACTGCACTGCCCTAAACCCTGAAACACCACCCCCAGCACGACCCCCTACACTGCCCGAACACCACTGCACTGCCCTAAACCCTGAAACACCACCCCCAGCATGACCCCTACACTGCCCGAACACCACTGCACTGCCCTAAACCCTGAAACACCAGCCCCAGCACGACCGCCTACACTGCCCGAAACCACTGCACTGCCCTAAACCCTGAAACACCAGCCCCAGCACGACCCCCTACACTGCCCGAACACCACTGCACTACCCTAAACCCTCAAACACCAGCCCCAGCATGACCCCTACACTGCCCGAACACCACTGCACTGCCCTAAACCCTGAAACACCAGCCCCAGCAAGACCCCCTACACTGCCCGAACACCACTGCACTGCCCTAAACCCTGAAACACCACCCCCAGCAAGACCCCCTACACTGCCCGAACACCACTGCACTAAAGCCTGAAACACCACCCCCAGCAAGACCACCTACACTGGCCGAACACCACTGCACTGCCCTAAACCCTGAAACACCACCCCCTGCACGACCCCCTACACTGCCCAAACACCACTGCACTGCCCTAAACCCTGAAACACCACCCCCAGCACAACCCCCTACACTGCCCGAACACCACTGCACTGCCCTAAACCCTGAAACACCACCCCTGCACGACCTCCTACACTGCCGGAGCACCACTGCACTGCCCTAAACCCTGAAACACCACCCCCAGCAAGACCCCCTACACTGCCCAAACACCACTGCACTGCCCTAAACCCTGAAACACCAACCCCAGCAAGACCCCTACACTGCCTGAACACCACTGCCCTAAACCCTGAAACACCACCCCTACACTGCACGAACACCACTGCACTGCCCTAAACCCTGAAACACCACCTCCAGCAAAACACCCTACACTGCCTGAACACCATTGCTCTGCCCTAAATCCTGAAACACTAGCCCCAGCATGACCCCCTACACTGCCCAAACACCACTGCACTGCCCTAAACCCTGAAACACCACCCCCAGCACGACCCCCTACACTGCCCGAACACCACTGCACTGCCCTAAACCCTGAAACACCAGCCCCAGCAAGACCCCCTACACTGCCCGAACACCACTGCACTGCCCTAAACCCTGAAACACCAGCCCCAGCATGACCCCGTACACTGCCCGAACACCACTGCACTGCCCTAAACCCTGAAACACCAGCCCCAGCACGACCACCTACACTGCCCGAACACCACTGCACTGCCCTAAACCCTGAAACACCAGCCCCAGCACGACCCCCTACACTGCCCGAACACCACTGCACTGCCCTAAACCCTGAAACACCAGCCCCAGCACGACCCCCTACACTGCCCGAACACCACTGTACTGCCCTAAACCCTGAAACACCAGCCCCAGCACGACCCCCTACACTGCCCGAACACCACTGCACTGCCCTAAACCCTGAAACACCAGCCCCAGCATGACCCCGTACACTGCCCGAACACCACTGCACTGCCCTAAACCCTGAAACACCAGCCCCAGCACGACCACCTACACTGCCTGAACACCACTGCACTGCCCTAAACCCTGAAACACCAGCCCCAGCACAACCCCCTACACTGCCCGAACACCACTGCACTGCCCTAAACCCTGAAACACCAGCCCCAGCACGACCCCCTACACTGCCCGAACACCACTGTACTGCCCTAAACCCTGAAACACCAGCCCCAGCACGACCCCCTACACTGCCCGAACACCACTGCACTGCCCTAAACCCTGAAACACCACCCCCTGCATGACCCCTACACTGCCCGAACACCACTGCACTGCCCTAAACCCTGAAACACCACCCCTGCAGCACCCCCTACACTGCCCGAACACCACTGCACTGCCCTAAACCCTGAAACACCACCCCTGCACCGCCCCTACACTGCCCGAACACCACTGCACTGCCCTAAACCCTGAAACACCACCCCCAGCACGGCCCCCTTTACTGCTCGAACACCACTGCACTGCCCCAAACCCTGAAACACCACCCCCAGCACGACCCCCTACACTGCCCGAACACCACTGCCCTAAATCCTGAAACACCACCCCCTGCACGACCCCCTACACTGCCCGAACACCACTGCACTGCCCTAAACCCTGAAACACCACCCCCTACACTGCCCGAACACCACTGCACTGCCCTAAACCCTGAAACACCACCCCAGCACGAACCCCTACACTGCCCAAACACCACTGCTCTGCCCTAAACCCTAAAACACCACCCCCAGCATTACCCCCTACACTGCCCAAACACCACTGCACTGCCCTAAACCCTAGAACACTACCCCCAGCACGACCCCCTACACTACCCGAACACCACTGCACTACCCTAAACCCTAAAATACTACCCCAGCACAACCCCCTACACTACCCGAACACGACTGCACTGCCCTAAACCCTCAAACACTCCCCCAGCACGACCCCCTACACTACCCGAACACCACTGCACTGCCCTAAACCCTAAAACACTCCCCCAGCACGACCCCCTACACTACCCGAACACCACTGCACTGCCCTAAACCCTAAAACACTCCCCCAGCACGACCCCCTACACTACCCAAACACCACTGCACTGCCCTAAACCCTAAAACACTACCCCCGCATGACCCCCTACACTACCCTAAACCCTAAAACACTACCCCGCACGACTCCCTACACTACCCAAAGACCACTGCACTACCCTAAACCCTAAAACATGACCTCCTACACTACACAAACACCACTGCACTACCCTAAACCCTAAAACACTACCCCCTACACTACACAAACACCACTGCACTACCCTAAACCCTAAAACACAACCCCCAGCAGTACCCCTACACTACCCAAACACCACTGCACTAACCTAAACCCTAAAACACTACCCCCAGCAGTACCCCCTACACTACCCAAACACCACTGCACTACCCTAAATCACTACCCCCAGCACGACCCCTACACTACCCAAACACCACTGCACTACCCTAAACCCTAAAACACTACCCCAGCACGACCCCCTACACTACCCAAACACCACTGCACTACCCTAAACCCTAAAACACTCCCCCAGCACGACTCCCTACACTACCCAAACACCACTGCACTACCCTAAACCCTAAATCTACCCCCAGCATGACCCCCTACACTACACAAACACCACTGCACTACCCTAAACCCTAAAACAATACCCCCAGCACGACCCTCTTCACTACCTAAACACAACTGCACAATTTGTTACAGGTGTTGCAACGCAGGCCTGTGGTGCTTACTGAAAGTACCTAGTGGGCTAGTTGGGCCCCAGGGACCCTCAGGATTCAAGGGGACTTAATCCCGCAACTTAAAACGCGCCCTGTAGCGCGTTTTAAGAGGTAGTTTTAATCCCCTGCCCTATTATGTACTAGGGACTTGCAGAGGAGGTCATGCTAATCACAGGGGTACCCCAACGCATAGTGTTCCCTAGTGTATGTAGGTGTTTTCACTGTATTCTAAGTGTCTTTTAGCATAGCACTGGCTCTGGTTAGTCAGAGTCAGTTACCACCAGTACCCGTCTGAAAAAGTTGTGGGCACAGGATGATTTTGCAACAAGGCCTCTTTCTGCTCCTCTGTTGGTTCTTTCTGCACATCTTTTGCTTCTTTCTGTGCGTTTTTCTTCTTTCTTCACATGTCCTACCTCTGTAGGCATAGTTAGAAACTAGCATTTAAAAAACCTTTGAAATTCACTTAAAAATCATAGGTTTCAGGCACGTTATAGTTAGAAATTAGCATTTAAAAAACCTTTGAAATTCACTGAAAAAACCATAGGTTTCAGACACGTTATAGTTAGAAATTAGCATTTAAAAAACCTTTGAAATTCACTGAAAAAACCATAGGTTTTAGGGACAGTTCTAGTTAGTTGGACATTTCACTCGTACAAAACCATAGAAATTCCCCGTTATAGTTAGTTCAGCTAACTATAACTCGCGCCCCGCAATGCACTGCTGATGACGTCACATATTACATCACTCATGACATGGTCAGTGACATCACTGATGGCATCACTGATGACATCTCAAATGACATCACTGATGACATCATCCATGTGATAATTTCATGCATCTTCTCACACCCTAATATAACTTTTGTTACACCCACTCTAAATTACAGACTGCCATTCTCAAAACCATAGACACTCCAACACCAAAAACTACATACCCACTCACTGATTCTTAGGTCTACACACACATCCACTCACTCACCCGTACAGTCACTCATACTTAGTCACTCAGTACAGGACTATCATATGCACTCATACACCTATATAAACACTCACACACCGCCACTCATCCATAGAGGTACTCACACACCTAGTCAGTCATGCAAAAACTTAATCACACACCCATTTACTCACCTATACAGTTATACACACACCAGCTCACTTACTCATTCAAATACTAGCACATTCTTACGCTCTTATACAATCACTGATACAAGTACACACTCATCCATACAGCCACTCTCACAATCACAAACTCTCACTTATAGCCATTTATATACTCCAACACACATATATACTGCCTTTCACATATGTAGTTACTCACACATGTACCACTGAGATATACATTCAATCACTAACACACCCGTACACACACTCACCCACCCATACAGTCCATCACAGATGCACTCTTGAAACCATGCACCCAGTGAATCACCAACTCACACATCTATGCACAGAGTCACACACACCCCACCCACACAAACACTCAGGCACCCATACAGATACTCAGACAATCAATCAATAACCCATGTAGACACTCATGTAGCTATTCAGAAAGCCATGCAGCCGCTTACAAACCAACAGACAGACGGATACAGACATTCACACAGTTTAGTCACTAACCCATGCATTCAGTAAGATACATTTAATCACTCACTTGTAGAGTCAGTCACTCACGTACTAAATCATCCATTCAGACACTTATACACCCACTCATTCTTCAATACGCCTTTCCCTATATTTATTAAACATATTTAAACTTTACAGAAACACACAGTCACTGGATGATGTCATCAGTGATGTCATCAGTGATGTCATTTGAGATGTCATCAGTGATGTCATCAGTGATGTCACTGACCATGTCATGAGTGATGTAATATGTGACGTCATCAGCAGTGCATTGCGGGGGTGCGAGTTATAGTTAGCTGAACTTACTATAACGGGGGAATTTCTATGGTTTTGTACGAGTGAAATGTCCAACTAACTAGAACTGTCCCTAAAACCTATGGTTTTTTCAGTGAATATATATATATATACATCTCAATGGGATTAATTTATTAAACAGTAAAGGCCACCTGTTTGCACTGGTGTTAGAAACCTGGGGGCATATTAGCAAGACCGGCGATAAAGGGCTTGCTAATATGCGTTATAGAATTCCAATAGAAGCCCAGGTTAGATGTGCAGGACATCTAACCTGGGCTTCTATTGGAATTCTATAACGCATATTATCAAGCCCATTATCGCCGTTTTAGCGGCAGTTTCCTGCCGCTAAAATGGCGATAATGTTATCGCCGGTCTTGCTAATATGCCCCTTGGTTACTGGTTGATTGGGGTGTGAGTCCTGGTCAAGCAGCAACCACAATCCTAATAGGGCTAAGGCACAAGCAAACCTCAAATTAACCTGTGCTCACCCCCCCTGGTAGTTTGGCACAAAGCAGTCAGGCTTAAATTAGAGGCAATGTGTAAGGTATTTGTGCAACACTTTAAACAGAAAAATTGAAAACACCATACAAAAAGATCTCACACCAAGTTAGAACAATAGAGCAAACTTTGAAAAATAAAACAAGACCAAAATGACAAAAATCCAATTAGGAGAACCAAAGATATTGAATTTTAAGGTTTTTAGAGACAATAGTGCTAAAAAATTTAAAGCGCCAACTGTGGATATCTGGTCGCACCGGACGGGGACAAAGTCACAAGTTTAGGCCTACCGCAATAGAGTGGCTACAGGGACTCATTTAGGCCAGCTGAACAGAGTACTTTAAATCCTGGTTTGCGGAGCATTGCGTGGATCCACATTGAAGATGTGCTGCGCGGCCAGGGCGATGCGTTAGTTCTGACATGTGGCGAGGCTGTGGCAGGAGGTCCTGTTGCATTGACATCAAAGATCCCATTGACGAGGGTTTGCGATGCGAAGTCTGGAGTCGGGGATGTGGCGTGCAGTCAGAGTGATGCATTGGTTCTGAACTGTTTCAAGCCTGCGTTGAGGAGTCCATTGTCATCATTGAGGCTGCCGTTGACAAGAGATGAGAGGGCCTCCTCCAAGGATGCGTCACACAGTGGCTGTTCCAAAGGAGATGCAGGTGGTGGTGGCGATGCAGGTTTTTGCAATGGGTTCAATTCACGCAGCAGCGGAGATGCGTTGGTTCTGTTCGGGGTTGCACCACGCAGCAGAGGAGGTGCCTCGGTTCTGCTCGTACCTCAGAGGCTGGAAAGGCACCTTAAGTCCACTTCCATGGGTCCAGGAATGGGGTGGCACCACTTGGCAGGGTAGACTCACGGATGGCAGAGTCCAGGTGCAGATGCAAGGTTGTTGGAAGCCTGTTATGTCCCTGAGGCCTCAGATCAGGAGGCCAGCCAATTAGCCCATGGACTCACTCTGGCTTCTGGGTTCAAGTGATGCAGGTCCAGTCCTTCTCACCCAGGCAAGAGGGCGGCAGGCAGCAGGTCAGCACAGCAAAGCAGGAGCCCAGCAGAGTAGCAGTCCAGCAGAGTGGCAGTCCTTGTAGAAGCAAAACCAAAGGGGATGATGGACGGAGTGTTGAACATTGCAAGCACTCACCCCCAGTCAACTGATCTGGGTTTAATCCATCATAATTCTTTAGCTCACTCCGCCACCCCAGTTCAGACATGGCTATATGCAAATCAGTCTGACCCTGTGCCTCATGGGAACAGTCCAGCCCGAACTGCCATGCCATGTCTTCCCTGGATCGGAAACAAGCATCCTGGGACCGGTTTCGGGCTCACAGCCCTCATCAGCCAGGCTATCTTGAATCCAGTGGCAAAGTGAGCAAGGGACCCACGTCTGGGCATACCCTGCCAACTTAGGGCGAACAAAGAAAATCCAAAGGGGATGATGGACGGAGTGTTGAACATTGCAAGCACTCACCCCCAGTCAACTGATCTGGGTTTAATCCCTCATAATTCTTTAGCTCACTCCGCCACCCCAGTTCAGACATGGCTATATGCAAATCAGTCTGACCCTGTACCTCATGGGAACAGCCCAGCCCGAACTGCCAAGCCATGTCTTCCCTGGACCGGAAACAAGCATCCTGGGACCGAATGATGATGGATTAAACCCAGATCAGTTGAATGGGGGTGAGTGCTTGCAATGTTCAACACTCCGTCCATCATCCCCTTTGGGTTTGCTATGTTCGCCCTAAGTTGGCAGGGTATGCCCAGACGTGGGTCCCTTGCTCACTTTGCCACTGGATTCAAGATAGCCTGGCTGATGATGGCTGTAAGCCAGAAACCGGTCCCAGGATGCTTGTTTCCGGTCCAGGAAAGACATGGCTTGGCAGTTCGGGCTGGACTGTTCCCATGAGGCACAGGGTCAGACTGATTTGCATATGGCCATGTCTGAACTGGGGTGGCGGAGTGAGCTAAAGAATGATGATGGATTAAACCCAGATCAGTTGACTGGGGGTGAGTGCTTGCAATGTTCAACACTCCGTCCATCATCCCCTTTGGTTTTGCTATGTTCGCCCTAAGTTGGCAGGGTATGCCCAGACGTGGGTCCCTTGCTCACTTTGCCACTGGATTCAAGATAGCCTGGCTGATGACGGCTGTAAGCCAGAAACCGGTCCCAGGATGCTTGTTTCCGGTCCAGGGAAGACATGGCTTGGCAGTTCGGGCTGGACTGTTCCCATGAGGCACAGGGTCAGACTGATTTGCATATGGCCATGTCTGAACTGGGGTGGCGGAGTGAGCTAAAGAATGATGATGGATTAAACCCAGATCAGTTGACTGGGGGTGAGTGCTTGCAATGTTCAACACTCCGTCCATCATCCCCTTTGGTTTTGCTATGTTCGCCCTAAGTTGGCAGGGTATGCCCAGACGTGGGTCCCTTGCTCACTTTGCCACTGGATTCAAGATAGCCTGGCTGATGACGGCTGTAAGCCAGCAACCGGTCCCAGGATGCTTGTTTCCGGTTCAGGGAAGACATGGCTTGGCAGTTCGGGCTGGACTGTTCCCATGAGGCACAGGGTCAGACTGATTTGCATATGGCCATGTCTGAACTGGGGTGGCGGAGTGAGCTAAAGAATGATGACGTATTAAACCCAGATCAGTTGACTGGGGGTGAGTGCTTGCAATGTTCAACACTCCGTCCATCATCCCCTTTGGTTTTGCTATGTTCGCCCTAAGTTGGCAGGGTATGTCCAGACGTGGGTCCCTTGCTCACTTTGCCACTGGATTCAAGATAGCCTGGCTGATGACGGCTGTAAGCCAGAAACCGGTCCCACAATGCTTGTTTCCGGTCCAGGGAAGACATGGCTTGGCAGTTCGGGCTGGACTGTTCCCATGAGGCACAGGGTCAGACTGATTTGCATATGGCCATGTCTGAACTGGGTTGGCGGAGTGAGCTAAAGAATGATGATGGATTAAACCCAGATCAGTTGACTGGGGGTGAGTGCTTGCAATGTTCAACACTCCGTCCATCATCCCCTTTGGTTTTGCTATGTTCGCCCTAAGTTGGCAGGGTATGCCCAGACGTGGGTCCCTTGCTCACTTTGCCACTGGATTCAAGATAGCCTGGCTGATGACGGCTGTAAGCCAGAAACCGGTCCCAGGATGCTTGTTTCCGGTCCAGGGAAGACATGGCTTGGCAGTTCGGGCTGGACTGTTCCCATGAGGCACAGGGTCAGACTGATTTGCATATGGCCATGTCTGAACTGGGGTGGCGGAGTGAGCTAAAGAATGATGATGGATTAAACCCAGATCAGTTGACTGGGGGTGAGTGCTTGCAATGTTCAACACTCCGTCCATCATCCCCTTTGGTTTTGCTAAGTCCTTGTAGAAGCACAGCAGTCCTTCGTCCTGGCAGAGTATCCACAGGTCAAGAAGTGTACTGAAGTGGTGGTGTCTGAGGTCCTTCTTTTAAACACATTTGTGCCTTTGAAGTGGGAAGAAGCTTCCCACTGCCTGCCTTTGCAGTGCACAGATGCCCTGCCTCCTCTGCCCTGGCTCCAGACTAACTACAGGGGGTATTAAGTGATAAAAGGAAGGGGTAATTGCTCCCGATAGTATCCACCCTAGTTTAATGGAAATAATCTCATGGGATCCAAATGTCCAAATGGGATGACCCACAATCCATTGAAATAGAAAGTTTGGCTTGGATGAAAGACAGCGATGGATACGGAATCTTCCAATTTAGTAGTATTCCATAATGGGTTGGAAAAATCCGTGTTGATCACAGGTTTGGTGCTTTTAATTCTGTTTAATGTTGTTCATCCAGAACAGGGACACAAACGGAAGACAGCCAACACATGTTCTCCCCTTGTGGCGCGGTGGCCTGGGGCTTACTCAAGGTGTAACGGTTGGTTGCTAAGAATTGTTGAGAGTTCACTTCATTGGTCACAAAATGCAGGTAGCCTGACTACAGGGTGTATTCAGCCCTTTGTGTGTAGACAGGACACAGCCTATTTAGGTGTAAGTGAGGCTTGGCACAACTCCTCTCTCTCATACTGCCAGTGATGGTCCATCCAGTCACACCTAAGCTCCCATTGTGTGGCTGTCTAGGAGGAATACACAAAGCCCAACTAACAACTACACCCAGTCATTTGACCAGAGACAGGCTGCAGGCAACAAATGGCTATGGCAAGAAAATGCCAACCTTCTAAACGTGGCATTTTCGGAATTGTAATTTAAAATCTGACTTCATCATAATTTAAGATTTTAAGTTAGGATTTCAGAGACACCAAACATGGGCCAATTATCTCTTCCCGTTTGTAAAGTACACTTATAAAATGTTGTAAGGCAACTGCAATGCTATCCTATGGGAGAGATAGGGCCTTGCAGTAGTGAAAAACGAATGTAAGAGTTTTTCAATACCAGGACATGTCAAAATTAAAAGTATATGTCACACTTTTTAATTACAATGCACCCTGCCCTTGGTGATGACCAGGGCCTAACTTAGGGGTGATTACATGTATTAAAAAGGAAGGTTTGGGCTTGGCAAAAGGTTTATTTTGCCAGGTTGAAATGGCAGTTTAAACTGCACACACAGGCTCTGCAATGGGAGGCCTGAGGCATGTTTAAAGGGCTACTTAAGCGGGTGGCACAACCAGTGCTGCAGGCCCACTAGTAGCATTGATTTACAAACCTTGGTCACATGTAGTGCCAACTTACTAGGGACTTACAAGTAAATTAAATATGTCAATTGGGTGTAGCCAATGTCAACATGTTTGAGGGTAAGAGCACAAGCACTTTAGCACTGGTAAAGTGCGCAGAGTCCTAAGGCCAGCAAAAACGAAGTTAGCAAAAGCAGGAGGTCTGAAAGCAAAAAGTTAGGGGAAATCACGCCAAGGATGCGAGGTCTAATATGTGCCCCCCCCAGCTGAAATTGGGGAGAACTACCCAACCCCTTAGCAGTTCTTTTTACTAAGGCAGAAAAACCTGGAAAAAACATCAGCATTGGTGTGGTCTTTCCAGGACGGTGTTCTACCATAGAGTCCATACCCTGTAGGGACATTGACCACCTCAACAGTTTGGGATTCTCACCCCTCATTTGTATTAACCATCTGAGGGAACCCAAAGGTGAGCACCAAACAGGTGTGGTGCCCAGACCCCCACAAGGACTTCCCTCTCTATTGCACTCTACCTCTGTTCCCGGGGAAGTAACCTCCTACTGATGAAGGCTACATGTTGATCCAGGCACTCTTCATTTAGCTTTTAGAGCACGCCCCCTTGCCATGCTCTGAAGTGTCTACCTGCACAATGAATTCTTGGAATAAGTCAGGGGTCTTGAGCACTGGTGCTGTGCACATTGCCTCCTTCAGAGTGTCAAAAGCTTTCTAGCACGCCTCCGTCCAGATCACCTGATGTGACTGCTTCTTGGAAGCCAGCTCTGTCAAGGGTGCAACAATGGAGTCATACCCCTTGATAAATCTCCTGTAGTAGGCATGAGGCCTAAGAAGGCGTTCACCTATGTCTGGGTCTTAGGGAGTTCCCAACCCAGGATGGTTTCAATCTTGGCCCAGAGGAGCTGCACCTTGCCTCCTCCCAAATGGTGACCCAAGTAGACCACTGAACCCTGCCCTATGTGGCACTTACTGGCCTTGATAGTCAGGGCTGCCCTCTGCAGAGCCTGAAGCACTTCTCTGAGTTGGCACACAAGGTCCTCCCAGCTAGAACTGAAGACTGCAATGTCGTCTAGATAGGCAGCACTAAAGCTCTCCAACCCAGCCCATAACTGGTTGACCAACCTCAGAAAGGTGGCAGGGGTGTTCTTCAACCCAAAGGGCATGACCCGGAACTGGAATTGCCCTTCTGGGATTGAGAACACACACCTCTCTTTGACCGCCTTGGTCAAGGCCATCTGCCAGTACCCAGACGTTAAGTCAAACGTGCTGAGGAACTTGCTCTTGACTGGGAGCAGAGCACTGACGTCACACGCCGCACACCAGTGCTGCTCCGAGGCGGACAGGTGTACCTCCCAGCCCAGAGCTCAGAGCCCTCTGCTCCACCTACCGGCCCCACTGGTCTCATCGGAGACTCACTAAAGGGCGAGGCGCGCCTGCGTCAGCTAGTGTGGTGGCCGTAGGCAGCCATCGTGGAGAGTGAGCCCTGGGCAACCGCAGAGGTGGCTTGGTTAGACCTGAGTGCGGCTTGCTCAGGCCCAGAGTGCTACCACTCACCAAGGCACCCGGACCCCAACATTGGGCACTCACCAGGCAGCAGGCACCCGCGGACCAGTTTCAGTGGGGGAGCCAGGTAGATCCTCCTTCCCCAAGTGCAGCACAGAATCCCTCAGCCTTCAGTTCTCCAGCACCAGCACCTACAGTAACGAGGAGCCTGGCCCAAGGGGAAAACGTAGTAAGGCACCGCAGCTCCCTGAGAGAGCCTCACTGTTGCAGAAGGCCAGGCCTGGCCAACATCCACAACTATTTCGCCCCCTCATGCTTCCACTCAGCCACCACTCCAGTCCAATCTCCACCACTAACCCGGCGACAGCAGACCAAGCCTTCACCCAAATCAAGGCCCCAAAGGAACAGCTCCAGCTTTCTGTTGCCAGCATAAGGAGCCCATTGTCTGAGCACTAGTGGCTTGCCCTACAACTAATTGAGAGAGGTCAGGGGGTCACAACAAGTCACTGATTGGAAAAGTTATCTCTCAGTCCTAAAAGCACTCAAAACCAACAAATCCTTCAATAACTAAGCAACGCACCAATTCTTGCACCGCTCCAACTCCAACCAAACTGACAATGGTCGCCAGAATCCATTCAGCACTTGCACGGTACTCTTTATAGAGTGTAACCCCTAGCTTGCCTAAAACCCGGACAACTCACTGATTAACCAGCCTTCAAGTGGTGCGAAGGGGACCAACCGGCAAACACACGTACCGGTTGACCTAAAGCCAGCGGGTTGGCTTGGAGGGGCAGACGCAAAGAGCAACCCCCCCGCAACAAGTCCTCATCCCTCACTTCACCACATGTCGCACCCTGAGCACACTGAACTGTGTCTGCAGGAAACCGGCCACAGATCCCGCCTCACCGGACAGAAACCTTTATATTATCACAAAAGAAATCTCACTTCCAACGCACAAGATGTCCAAAAGGTAACTGGTTACCCCATCAAAGTCTGCATCAGACGGAACAGAGGGCGTAGGCCCACCAAATCAAGATCCAACCACTACCGCCCCAACCACATGGGGAACTAGCCGTCCCAAGGATCCCTACAAACAAAAAACAACCCGAAGCCCCCAGTAGCCGGCTTGATTACCAATTTCTTACTTCCCAAATCTCTAAGTGGTGCCCCGTCTCCAGACGAAGCAGATCTGTCAGAAAGCAACTCAAGCATCAAAAAGTAGGGCACCTCTTATCAGCAAACAACAAGAAAGCTCACCCCTGGTCACACAAGATCGGGACCCTCAGCCATGAAGCGCCAAACCCACTCCTGTCCAAGAATGGGGGGAGCCATCAGACCCAGCCCACCACGCTCCCGGCCAGACAAAGAACCGTAAAATTCCAAGACTCCCATCTCACTGGACATGAATCAATCTTTTAAAGTTAGACCTAAACACCCAGCAAGCGCGCCAGTAAAGATCACATCAATTGTTTCCCAAATACATCAACCGCAATCTCCTCCCTCTCAGAGCACTGCACTGGCCACAGTTCGAGATCCGTCAGAGGCACCCCACAAACAAGAACTGGGGGATCTATCAACACCATTCTTACAAAATATTGAAACCATAATCGAACAAACACTGGAACACACCCCACAGCTGTTTAGATCACACAGCGGACCCAACCAGTCCTATCCTGGCTCCCAAAATACAGATAACTCCTATACAATGGCTACCTCTGAATCTCCAATACTCAGCAAACCTCAATACATAACGGCTAAAGCCCAATTATGGTAATCTTCCAAAATGGAACTCCAAATAGACCTTCTTCAATCAATAGCTCTGCGCCTAGCGGACTTGAATCAAAGAATCGACCACATTGAGAACTTGTATCTCACCTCTCAAAACCAGTGCTCCTGCTCATGCGCAGAAATTATTGACCAGTGGGCAACCCTACCGTCAGTTCTGACAGCTCTGGTCGATTTAGTCAGAGGCACCAGTGGACCTCCATCAGCAGGACCTCACCCAAATTCAAGCCATTCACAATCAGATACTGAATCCTCTGATCACCAAACCAACCTACCAGAAAGCTCCCTAACAACATCAACCCTTCAGTCACCCCCATCACTTCAGAAATTCGCCCCTCCCGGCTCCCTAAAGGCCAGGCTCAGTATCCTCACCCGGCCACTGACAGAGGATGGGACTAAAGGCCCATCGAGTCCCAATTGGCAGGAAGGGACACTCTCTAGGAAGACAAAGAAAAAAATAAGAAAACTTCAAAAAAGAGCTAAAACAAAAAATGGAGCAGCGTCTCTTGTCAGTCATAAACATGTTACAGGAAAAGACTCAGGTCCTGCCCAGTTATACCCAATCTTCACAACAAAGACTGTCGGCAACAAGCCCAATGACTCATCAGCCAAAGAGGCATGCACCATCAAAAGAGAACTCGATGAAACAGGCAGAAGGATAAGCTTCGACCGGATTCAGGCGCCACCCCCAGGCGTGAAGAAGGTGGCCGTCTGCTCTCATGCCATCCAGACAGCCCCCACGGATGACGCAGACGTAAAGACATGACTAGATATCGGGCCCATAACTATTCCACCAAATAGAAGGGGAAAGACGGATGCTTGCATGCAAGCTTTACTGATCGCAGAACGCAGTGCACCTAATGATGAGTGACCCAGCTGGGGTCCCCAAAATTCGATCCGTCTATCGCCAGATGCACCCTCCGGCACCACAGTACACGGTCTGATAACAATATTGCGAAGCCAAGCGATTCCTGAGGGCCTTGTTCATGCTACCAACTCACAGAGCAGCAGCTCCTCAAAGTCAGATGATGGCACCGTCGAGGTGTCCTTCACAATGAGATACCATATCAAAGGTAACCATGACATCAACGCCGTCGCGTCCACTAGTTTCAACTGCCTGCGCATCCTCCGTAAGACCTTCAAATGGATCCCCCCCGACTGCAGAAGGACCGTCACCCACGTGCTCATAACCAGCAGACTGGACTATGGCAACGCCCTATACGCCGGAATCAACAGAACTCTTCTACACAAACTCCAAACCATCCAGAACGCCGCAGCCAGACTCGTCCTCGGGACACCGTGTCACGAACACATGACCCAACACCTACGAGACCTCCACTGGCTCCCGGCGAGAAGAGGGTCACCTTCAAACTCCTCACCCACGCCTACAAATCCCTCAACAACATCGAACCCAAATACCTCAACGAGAGAGTATCCTTCCACGTACCCAAGAGAAACCTCCACTCCGCCGACCTCGCCCTGGCAGAGGTCCCCCGCATCTGCAGAAATAGAACAGGCGGGAGAGCCTTCTCCTACATCACAGCCAAGACCTGGAACGAGCTCCCTGTGAACATCAGACGCTCCCCGACCCTGCACACGTTCAGGAAGGACCTCAAGACCTGGCTTTTTGACTGATCCGGAGCCACTCCCCCCCCCCTAGCGCCTTGAGACCCTCACAGGTGAGTAGTGCACTTTATAAACCCCTGATTGATTGATTGATTGATCCTGAACAGGGGCAACAAATTACGCTTAATTATAAGAACAAATACTGTCCTTGTCCCACATAAGATCGGCAGACTGTGCCTGGGTCAAATTCCAGTGTCTTCCAGGAGACACCCACGGCGAGTACACCCTGGTCAGGCTGTTCCAGCAGTCACACCAGACGGCAATGCTACAAGAAGCCAATCAACTGGCGGACTGGGGAATTGAGATTAAGCACCAGCCACAAGACAGATACCCCCATGTCCTAACTACCGAAGCACAAAAGCAGGCCACTTACTCTATCCTCAAAGACGCCGATGGCAATCACGTAGGCAACTACCTTTCCAACAAGCAGTGCCAACATAACGCATTGAGAATTACATGCACTTCAGATCAAAGGACAGTTTTTTCAGGCAAAACCAGAATTTGTAATCATCTCAGATATCAGACCTTGCCAGGCAATCACCACTTTTGATGGCACCCCCAAACCACTCAGACATATTTTCAGCACCCAGCAGAATGGCCTAAATACACCCCTAACCATCATTTCCTGGAATGCGGCAGGCATTCAGAAACTCATCAAGGCAAAGTCAGCACTTGAGTACCTCCACAACAGCGACATCATCTGCCCGCAGGAAACCTTGGCCATGGAAGCTACAATACCATCGGGGTACTTTGAAATTCATACCTCGGCAATTAGGCGCAATACATTTGGGCAACCAAACGGGGGTCTCTCCATCTTCATTAAGCACCCACGAAGGGTGGAAGTCACAGCAATTCCAACTTTTTTACCTGGAACACAAGCACTACTCATCAGTGCAACAAAAATCAGCCGCTTTGACTGCTTCTTGTTAACTGCTATGTTAATCCTGTAGTGCAACAGAAGAACCTGGCCCTAGATGACCTGGCAGACATCATTGGTGACCTTCTTGTAAAATAATATCCACATCACAATCCAATCATAGATGGGGATTTCAACAACAGATCACTGGGCAAGTCACTAAAAAGCAACAAACTACCAAAAGAGGTTGTCCAACTGCAAGCCCATTTAGACAACCACAGTCTACATGCCGTACACAAGCTTAAACAGATCAAAGACCCAACATGGCTCCCGCTCCCTACTTTGAGGAACATTTCAACAATCAACTACATTTCTATTAGTGACCTGCTAGCACTGGACCTCTGCGACTTTGATATCGATGACAGGGAAGAGAGCAACCCCAGACCCATCAGAATAACACTCAGACTGTACCACAAAAGATGCACTGCAGTATACAACAATCAGAGAACTAATGGGGGAGGAACATGAAAAATCTCTTCTCAGAATAAAATAGACTCCAAATCTAGGCCTCAAACTAACAACCTCGATAGCAAACAACGAAGAACTAGCCTCAACACGAAGCCTGGAGGAATTCCTGGAACATTTGGCCGATATTCTAGTCGACCTACAACTGGTACTGATGGGTACCCCAGCCACCCACAAACGTCGGTGGCAGATTTGATCAAATAGCCCCCAGTACAATGAAGTCAAGGAGACGTTGGCAAGAAACCAGAAGCTCCGAAAGGCCTTAAAGGCAAGACAGAGAGGCGCAAATTTAACCCAGGGCCTAGATCTCACAGCCCTCCGAGCCGAGTATAAGAAAAAAGCCTGGAAGCAACAAACCAAACAGATAGAAGCACAACGGCTAAAGATTTTCTTCTCCTTAAAGAAAAAAATACCGCCTTATTTTGGAAGCCCATCAACCAATTCGGTAATCATGACCAGTCCAAGGAGAACGGAGTAGCAGACAGTGTATGGGTTAATTACATCAAAAAACTCTATAGCGGCGGGCAGGCCAAAACACAAGCAAAGCGTCTCACATTGACATCCAACCTCCCGGGTGTGCAAGACCTCAAAACCCCAGAAGCTGCAGTAATTAAAATCTTCAAACAAATGTGAAACGATGGAGCGCCGGGACCAAACGGAATACCAGCAGGAGTGTTTAAATCAGTCCAAACATTTTGGGCAGGGCTTCTCACGCCGCTCTTTAACTATGCCTTTCTCACAGCAGTAATTCTGCCAACATGGCAAGGATCGATCCTATTTCCAATACACAAAAAGGGTGATCGAACGAACCTGGCCAACTATCGGCTGATTGCCTAATAGGACATCGAAGCCAAAGCCCATGCTCACATCTTACTGGGCGAATTGGAAACCTGTGTAGCCGAAAACAGCATTCTCCCCAGCACCCAGTCAGGATTTAGAACAGATTGCTCAACCATAGGCAATATATTGGCGTTGGCCTACCTATCAAGGAGAGCCACACGGGACAAGCAACCACCACTATTCTGCTGTTTCATGGATTACAGCACTGCATTTGATAGAGTTGACCGGGGAATACTATGGCACAAACTAAACTCCTGGGGGATACCCACTCAACTCCTCACAGCCATAATGTCATTGCATCATGGGCCATGGGTCAGGATTAAAACCAGTGATACGACAGCAACTGAAAAAACCTCCTAAAATAATGGCTTAAAGCAAGGCTGCGTGCTAGCCCCACTACTCTTCAATCTTTACACCGCCGATTTGCCAAAACATCTGGAAGGCGCATGTTTAATGTTATGTTATGTTATGTTATTTGGATTTTTAACGCGCATGGCTACTCACGAGTGTCCCGGCGCGATGTCTAAAGGGGAGCGAGGAGACTAGCAAACCCACCAAGACTAGGGAGCTTACGCCTACAGACACTGCAATATTCAGATGACATCATCATCATCATGGACCACACAAAAATAGGCCTACAGAGAGCCCTTAACGCCCTCAACACATACAACATGGCATATAAACCCCAGGTGAACCAGTCAAAAACCAAGGTAATTATCTTCGGCAAGCATCCCCGAAAGAAATCTTCGCAATGGCAAATAGGTGAACAGCGAATATCCACAGTCTGGTTTAACCAAAGGGCAAACCCAGGGTCCCACCTCAAACACCTAAGATCAAAGGAAGCTGGGGTTATACATAGCCTGACACGCCTAAAACGACAACTACACAGTCCAACAGCCGAGCCAATACTAAACATTCTACGAGCCAAGCTGGTGCCTGCTTTGTCATAGGTCACCTAGCCTTCCCAATGAAATTAGGCCAGTGTCTCACAAACCTTCAAATACAGGCATACAAAAAAATATTTGCTTATCCCCTGCACGCAAGACGGGCCAAGATTTGGCTGGAGCTGGGCCTGGCAACCCCAGATCTTCAATGCCTAGGAGACTTTATTAAATATTACATCTGCACCCTGCGCTCACCAGCACTGTCCCTGAAAGCCCAACTACATACCATATTTGTGGATGTGCACTCCCCATGGCACCCACAACTGCTACAAGCCTTGGGCACCCTGAAGATTGAAACAACAAATTTGGCCAACAGAAGCATTTCCCTGCCGATGTGGAAAAAGGCAATAAACACACAAATTACTCAAGCATCATTCGAAAGGGACATTGAAAGGCTTCAACACAAGCCTCTTTTCACAGCCTCGGATGACTCTTACATAAAGGGGAAAGCTCAACC
Source organism: Calotriton arnoldi (assembly GCA_963921515.1). Lineage (NCBI taxonomy): Eukaryota > Metazoa > Chordata > Amphibia > Caudata > Salamandridae > Calotriton > Calotriton arnoldi. Next base: position 31,140 of record CAWUFW010018883.1, on the reverse strand, counting down.
ATATTTCAAATATCCCCTGCACCCTCTGTCCCATATTAAAATCACATACATGAGGCTGCTGGGCCTTCCAATTGCTGATTTTAAGCCGCTTTGGGCCCGCAGGGATGGGCACTCATCTTGCAGGCTCTGAGATTACCACCAAGAGTCTTGGCTACATCTGTTATGGTGCTGTCCCTACCTTGCCAACAATCGATGTCTCCTCTTAATCGCACTCTGCCAAGGCAATGACCTCAGATGCTTTGCTTTACTAACACTGCACAAACTCTTACAAGACCAGGGAAATTCACCAACAACATTCAAGCCACGCTGTACACAACCGACATTAGTGCGCAGAAAAAGGAAAGGAACTGCGACACTCCTGGAGAAGAACACCCAAGCCCCAATTAATTGACACCGAAAACGGAAACTAGACCTACAGCGGAGTCAAGATACTAAGTCAGTCAAGAGCCTTACCCGGTTGCACACACCACAGCCCAATAAGCAGAATTTTAACTGTAACTGAGAAACCCTAGGCGAAGAAACAACAAAACCTTGACTAACTGCCACTGAGAACGGAAACTTAATCAAAAGAGCTACATATGAACTTTCGCCAGTGTCTGCGAACCGGGCCCCACAAGAATACTGCACGAAACTACTCAACACCTAAATTCGTCTCAGTAGGCCCACAGTGGAGCCAGGGCAACAGCTCATCAAGACGCATACTCGGAGGAACTCTCCTGGTAAGCATTACGAGTCCCATAATTGTACAGGGACTAACTAGTTTGCTTTTTGCACTACCTTTCCCTGTTCCCTCAGCACCAAAGACGCACTTTGAATGTACTAGCCCGTAACACTTCACAGACTCATTTTTAATTATATCATTTTTAAAAATCAATTTTAAAAAACTTGTTTACAGCATGATGTACTCTTTTAAAACAAAAAATATATCTGTGACTGTATGCTGCTAATCATTGTCGCTAATTTGCACCTATGGGTAACCGCCTAAACCCGGCCACCCAGATGTAATGATTTTAATTAATCAATCATGAATAAAGAATTGATGATGATGATGATGATGCGCTGAGGAACATGGCAGCTCCCGATCTATGAGCTCATCAGCTCTGAGGATGGTGTGTGTGTCAGTCTTGGTGAACGCATGGAGTCCTCGGTAGTCCACACAAAAGTTCTGGAGTGACACCTGGGGGGCACTCTTAGGGATCAAGGGCTGATGTGTGCTCAATAACGTCTAACTCCAACATCTTGGAGACCTCCTCCCTGATGCTGGCTCTCACCTTATTCGACAGCCTGTAACTTTTGCTCTACAGAGGTGTGCTTTCCCCTGTATCAATGTCATGGGTACACCATGTAGTGAGTCCTGGGGTGAGGGAGAATAAAGCGGCAAACTGCCCCAGCAACTGGCAGCAGTTCCTCTGTTGCTGTACTGTCAGTGTACGGGAGAGGCTGACACCCTCCACTGACCCATCCTGATCCTTGGAAGAAAGGAGGTCGGGTAGAGGTTCACTCTCCTTTTCCACCCCATCATCCGTGACTAGGAGCAAGGTTCAGTCAGAGCTTTCAAAGTGGGGCTTCAGGCGATTGACATGTCAAACCCTTAAAGGGTTCCTGGGAGTCTTGAGGTCCACCAGGTAGCTTACTTCACTCTTGTGCTCCTTCACGTCATAAGGTACATACCAGTGGCCTTGTAGGGCCTGAGGCTCTACTGGCTTCATAACCCACACTTTTTGGCCAGGCTGAAACTAGACCAGAGTGACGTTCTGGTCATACCACCATTTCATGTCCTCCTGGATGGCTTCTAGATTTGCCTGTGCTTGCCTCCAGAAGTGCTTCATTTGGTTATGGAGTGCCAGCATGCAGTTGACCACATCCTGGGGGGACTTCCAGGAAACTTGCTCCCAGCCCTCCTTCACCAGACTGAGAGGTGCTCTCACAGGGTGCCCATGCAGAAGTTCAAAGAGCCTAAAGCCAACCCCCTTCTGCAGGACCTCCCTATAGGCAAATAAAAGGCATGGCAGTAGGACGTCCCACTTCCGCCTCATGGGATCCAACAGGTCCAATATCATCTGAATTATCATCCATTTTAGGGTCCTGTTGAACCTTTCAATAAGCCGATTGGTTTGAGGGTGATAAGGAGTGGAGAACATGTAGGCTACCCCACATTCCTTCCTCAAGGCCTTCATGTATCCTGACATGAAGTTGGTACCTTGATCTGACACCACCTTCTTGGGGAACCCCACATGGGTAAAGATCCCCATCAGCTCCCTGGCCACTGCGGTTGCAGTCACTGTTCTTAGAGGTACCGGGTGGCATGGTCCACGAAGACCAGGATGATCCTTTTGCCGATGGCTGTTTTGGGATTCAGAGGCCCAATGATGTCGATGTCCACCCTTTCAAAGAGGGTGCCAATGACAGGAAAACGTTGCAGTCAAGCCTTGCTCTTCTCTCCTGACTTGCCACTGGCTTGACAGGTAGGACAGGATAGGACCTGTAGAATGCATCTTTGGTCCTCCTCATTTGAGGCCAGTGAAAGTGGGTGTTAAGCCTGTCAAAGGTTTTGTCTGCCCCAAATGACCTGCTAGGGGTACATCATGAGCCAGCTCCAGTACGAAGGTCCTGTAGTACTGAGAGACCACCAACATAAGGGCTGCACTAGGCTCAGGAACCTTAGGCTCACTATACAGGAGACCATTCTGCCAGTAGATCAGGGGAGCACCAGGGGTGTCACCTGCTGCCTGGGTCTTGGCCTACTGCTGTAGGCCCGCAAGAGTAGAACATTCCCTCTGCACCTTGTAGGACTCCTCCCTGATGAGACCCCCTTCCTGCTGCAAGTTGACCAGCTCAGGTAGGTTCCCCAGGGGGGCAACACCCTCCCCTATAGGTTCCGGGGCATCCCCCTCAGTGTTAGCCTCCTTCTGGACCATGAGGGTTTCAGGAGCAGGTTTCCAGCACCACTTGCCCTCCCTCTTTTTGGCAGTTACCTGGGTCATTCTTCCAGGCTTCAGTTTCTCCTGACTATCCTCATGAGCTGCCATGGACCGCATGGTCAGGCAACCCTAACATCTCCAAGTGGGACCTGAGCTTCACCTCCTTCCAGATGGTGTGCTCCAGGTCACTGCCAAGCAGAAAATCCACAGGCATGGATGAACTCACAGCTACCCTCAAGAAACCTGAAACCCCCCCACTCAGAGGGAAGCAGAGCCACTGGATAGTGACTCTCATGGTTGTCGGCTGCAACAACTTGGTGGAATGCATAGGGACTACCTGCCCTGAGGTCACCAGATGACATCTGACAGTTGTAAGGCTGGCTCTAGTGTCCCTCAGATACTCCACCCTCTGCTTATTGCTGGTGACCCACTGCCTGTACTTCCTAGTGTTACTAGGCATGTGAGTTATCTGCACCATCTCTCCATAACCCAGGGACACTAGGGTAATCTCTACTCTGTCCACCACATCATTTGGGACAATATCCTCCTTAAGCGCTTGTAGGAAAGTAGGACCTGCTTCTTATGGTTACCCCCACTTTTTGCTTGTTGCAATGCTGTTTTTGACTAGTCTGACTGGGATCCTGCTAATCAGGACCCCAGTCTATCGGCTTCTCCCTAAACTGGTATGTTATGTACTTAGTTACACTCCAGATTGGATACTGGGGTACCCTTGTAAGTCCCTAGTATATGGGACCCATGCACCCAGGGCATAGGTACCCCAGAGGTCTCCCATGGGCTGCAGCATGTATTATGCCACCCATGAGAGACCATGCAAAATGGAACTACAGGCCTGCCATTGCAGCCTGTGTAAGTTGGTGCATGCACCACTTACTAAGGATATAGGTTTACTATATCTAAGGGTCACTGCACTTAAACCCTATAAGTCACCCCTATAGCAGGCAGTTACAATCCTGAGGGCAGGGTGCTTGGTTCTAAGTGAGAGGGTGCCTCTGCATGAGCAGCAGCCACGGCCGCTGCCGGTAAGAGCAGTGGGGCGGTGGGGCCAGGTGAGGGGGAATTTCAAGAGACGACCACGAGGAAAAATTAATTATTTATTTAATTTTCCCTCGTTGTTGTCTCTCGAAATCCCACCTCACCTGGCCCCACTGCCCCACCGCTCTTACCTGCAGCAGCCGGACAAGAGTTAATGTATTAGGGCTGGGTGGGTGCGCTTGCCAGCGCCTGAAAGTCTGCATGAGGGGCACATTTGGTGTCCCTGTGCATAGTCCAGTTCAGACCAGTCCTGGGAGCCGTTAGCTCCCACTCTGGCACAAAACTGGACAAAGGACATGGGAGTAACCTACCCCCTGTCCAGACCGGAGGGTCCCCATAATCTTTCCAACCCTTTCCTTAGGGTACTTAAGGGCTTACCTGGTTGTAGAACTTTAGATTCGTTGTGGACAAGATTCAGAACTGAAACCACTGCACTTTGACTGTCTGGGCACTCTGGACTTCTCTGGACTTCGTTTGGGCCTGACTTTGTCTCCCTCTCAGTCTGCTGCATCGTCTGTGCCTGTGCACCATACAGGATCCATGCAGGACCTGTGGAGCATCCAAGACAACTTAAGCTAATCTCCCTTGGAGTGAAGGAGTCACTCCCCTTCATTCGCAGGCACCGCAACACTGCTGACCGGTCTGCTGATCCCAAGCTCCTATGGACTCTGAAGGGTCCAGCAACACAGGAGGTTGGTTTCTACATCCCTCGAGGCCCGAGCTGCCGTCTCACTGAGTTTGAGGCCAGTATCCCTTGTTGGGTCTGTGCACCGCGTACCCCTGTGCACCGCGTACTTTTGCAAGTGAATGTGCTTGTTGGCAATTCTGTGACAAGTGCATTGGGCTCCGAGTTGCCCCAACCTCTGGCAACTTTTCCTACAAAGATCTTCAACCACCTCACACCGAGTGCTCCGTGGCCTGTTGTTTTGTGAAGCTGCTCAGGGTCCTGTCGCGACTCTTGTGCCTCCGGCCTGTGGGTTCAATTGAGGGTCATCTTTGTTTTCCTTGGGCTTCCCTCATTGCTCCAGGCTTGCTCTGACTCCTCTGGTTGTGGTGAGTCTCCTGGACCTTGCTGGTCCGAACCGTACACTTCCTCGACCTCCTGCGTGGGTTGCTTTTGCCAAGGCTTGCTGGTGCTCCCGCCGGACACCGACCCCTTAGCACTTGACATCCTTCATGGGACAGCTTGCATCCGGCTCCTGGTCATCCTCAATGTCGCCTGGTCCCCGCAGCTGCAGAGTCAAGGTCACCATCAACTATCCTGAAGCACCCGACATCGGTGGGCATTCGTCTACCGAGCTCCTGGTCACTCTCAAGTGACCCAGACTCTGTCCCCTCTGCTTTCAGGTACTCCTCGACAAGAATCCATGTTTGTATTCCAACGGACACTTTCTCCCCTTCCAGCAGCGGCACTTTCTTGAAGTCCTCCATTGGGTTTGATGGCAGTTTCCGACACCACTACGCACCCGGCTTCCCTGGGATAGGTAACTTGGGTACTTTGGTATCCACGTGTGGGGTGGCTCTCCAACCTTCTGTCTTCCACGGGGTTTCTTTGAAGTCCACTGGGAAGGGTCCCTAAACTTTAAAATTCCAACCGCGACTTGCACATAGACTTGTACGGAGCACGCAGTCGTGTTGACACACTGCACATGCACTCCGTGGGGTCCCTATCTACTCACCTTGGGTGGTTCCTTGGGGTCCCAGCAATTCTACCTCCTCTCGACATCGTCCTGACTTGAGTCGTGGTTCTTATGCCACTTTCTTAATATATGGTTTGGTCGCCCCTTGTGGCCCACTGTGTGTTAGTGCTATTTACTAATATTTCTTTGCTTAAGTATTGTGTGTTTTGTGTCTTTCCCCGTGTAGGAGATACTGTAACGTACTAGATAGTGTTATATAATAAATACATATTTGTATAACTACTGTGTGGTTCTCTTTTCATTTAATCTATACTATAAGATTGCATTCTGGTAAAACAAGCTGCTTTACACTCCTTCAAGACTAAGCCTGAAGGCTGCTCTCCACAGCTACCACTTGGATAGCTTTCTAAAGGTTGTCTGAGACCTCTTAAATCATCATAAGGGTTGTCTGGACTGGTGCAAGGTGCCCACTTTAATTAGTGGACATCATATACCAGGCCAGCTTCTCACAGCGCTATACTAGCCAACCCCAATGACTGCCCACCGGTGGGGGGGGCTGTGTATGCTTGGGACACTTGGCATCTCCCTTGAAGTGCCCTTCCTGTTGGCACTCATAGCACTGGGGGGTGCCTTCCCTGAAGACGTACTGTTAGGGAAACATCTCTTCTTTTTCTCAGTTGGGGGATGGGAGTTATGACCCATGGAGCTATTTTGAGGCCCTTTACAGAACTCCTTGTTTTTATGTTTGTCACCCATCTTCCTTCTTCTGATGGAGACCCTGCCCACCCTTTTTGTGATCCCCCCCCAGATACCTTCTTATGGTCCCTGGTGCTGACCCAGTTGTCTGCCTCCTTAGCAAGCTCCCTGGGGTCAGAGATCTTGCTATCAATCAAGTGTTGGTGCAGATCTTCAAAACAAAGACTGAACATGTGCTCCTTTGTAATCAAAGTGTACAGCCCCTGATAAGTCTTTACTTCACTGTCCTTCACCCAAGCATCCAGTGCCTTACGAAAGAAATATACACAATCCACCCATGTCTGTTGGGTCAGCTTTTGACTGTCCCTAAACTTCTGTCTGTATTTTTATGGGATAAGACCATACTTTCTGCCAAGGGCTTCCTTCATGGGGGGGCACCTCATTCTATCTCCCTTCTCTAGGGCCAGTAGGGTGTCCCTCCCTTCACTAGGAATATGCCTCCACAGACTAACCCACCAATCTTCCTCAGGGATCTTGTGCATCTGTAAGGCAATCTCATAAGCCTTAAACTACTTGTCAATATCGTCCCCCACAACAAAGTCAGGCACCAGACATTTGGGAATATGGACTCTCTTGTCTCTAGAGGCCACTGTCGGTATCCTGCCACCATTACTGCAGAACTCCACCTGTTTAACTCTGAGGTGCAGCTCTCTGAGACTCAGCTCATGGGCCATTCTCCTTTCCTCCATGGCTATTATTCTCTCTTTCAAGGTTCTCTCAGCCTTCTCCTTTGCTGCCTCCATGGCCAGTTTATTTTCCTCCATCCTGAGTTTGACCATCTCCAGCCTGAATTTTCTCTCCTCCTTCCTCCCCGCCAGCTCCTCTGCGGACAGGCTGCAAGAAGAGACACTGACTGCTTCCTGCCCTGGCAGGGGCTCCACTCCAGGGGCCAAATAGTCCCCTCAACGGTAGGCTGGATCTCAGGGACGCCCTCTCCTTGTCCATCCATCACATCATCCCCTTCTGTGGTTTCAACCACTGACTGATGGGCTTCTGCCCAGGCCCTCAGCACCTTTTGCAAAGCCCTCTTTTTGGTGTAGCTTTTTGTAGGAGGTCCCCTCTCTTTGCAGAACTCCTTGAGCTGGGCCATAGTGCAAGGATCCATGGTGGCCAGGTCGAATTGCATTCTTGCGGGTATGATTCTACTCACAACAGTCAGGGGAAGAATTTGGAACAAAAAAGAAGCCAATCAAGGAGCATTTAAAATTCAAATTGGTCTTAGATATGGGATGGTAGGTACACCAAATCACTGTATGGCACTGCACAAACACAAGTCCTGATCCCACCACATCCATGTTAGAAATTGGGTTTCTGGTTGACTGGGGTGTGAGCACTGGTCAAGCAGCATCAACAAACATAGTCAGGGTAATCCACAAGCAAACCCCAAATTGACCTGTGCTCATCCTCCTGGTAGTTTGGAACAGAGCAGTCAAGCTTAACTTAGAGGCGATGTGTAAAGTATTTGTTCAACACTTTAAACACTAAAACAATTAAAAGACCACACTTAAAGATCCTGCACCAAATGAGAAAATTAGAGCACAATTTAACAAATAAAACAAGACCAAACAACAAAAATCCTATCCGTAGAGCTGGAGATATTGGGCCAGATGTACGACCCGTTTTTGCATGTGCAAACGGGTTTGCGAACCCGTTTGCGCATGCAAAAACATATTGGGCAATGTACATAGCCCATTTAGCGAGTCGCAATTTTTTGGTGACTCGCTGAATATGTTTTGCGACTCGCTATTTGGAAGGGGCGTTCCCTCCCACATTGCAAGTCTCAAAACAATGTACTAATGTTTTGCGACCGCAATTGCGGTCGCAAAACACTCGCAACTACCACCTACTTCAAGTAGGTGGTAATGCATTTGCAAATGGGAAGGCCAGGGGACCCCTTCCCCTTTGCAAATGCATGTGAAATAATTTTTTAAGGGCAGGCAGTGGTCCCAGGGACCACTGCCTGCCCTTAAAAAATGAAACGAATAAGTTTCATTTTTTTTTTTAAATGCATCCCCTTTTTCTTTAAGGAAAACGGGATGCATTTTTTAAAAAAGCTGCTTTATTAAAAAGCAGTCCCAGACATGGTGGTCTGCTGAGCCCACCAGGCCACCATCCCTGGGAGGGCTGGCATTCAATGGGCTCGCAAATTGCAAGAGGCTCATTAATATTAATGAGCCTCGCAATTTGCGACCCCATTGGGAATCGCAAAATAGTGTAAACACACTGTTGTACATTTCATTTAGCGCCTCGCAATTTGCGACTCGCAATGTGTCACAAATTGCGAGGCGCTAAATGAAAGGGTCGTACATCTGGCCCCTTGAATCTTAAAGTTTTCAGAGGCAATAGCACCAAAAGACATAAAGCACCAATTGTGGATATCAGGTTGCACCGGACACAGGGCAAAGTTAAAAGATCAGGCCTACCGTGATGGAGCACGGGCCGCCAACAGGGACCCAGTTGGACCGGCGGAAAAGAGTACCTTAAATCCTGTCTTGAGGAGCGTTGCTTTGATCCGCGCCGAAGATGCGTCTTGCAGCTGGGGTGATGCCTCAGGTCCGACATGCGGCGAGGTCCTTTTGCATTGACGTCAAGAATCCTGTCAATGTGGGCTTGCCATCGGAAGTCTGGAGTCGGGGATGCTGCACGCAGTCGGGGCGGTGCTTCGGTTCTGAAGAGCACAAGGCTGCATTCCGGAGTACGGCATCGTCATTGAGGCTGCCATCAATGAGAGACGCGAGGACCTGCACCAAGGATGTGTCATGCAGTGGTAGTTCCAAAGGCGATGTGGGGTGCAGTGGCGATGCAGGTGTTTGTGATTGGTCCAATCCACGCAGCAGCGGAGATGCGTCAATTCTGTATGGGGTTGTGCAGCACAGCAGAGGGGATGCGTTGGATCCGTTGGTATCACAGAGGCTGGATAGGTACCTTAAGCCCACTGCCAAGGGTCCAAAACCGGGGTGGAACCACTTGGCAGGGAAGTCTCACAGATGGCAGAGTCCAGGTGCAGATGCAATGTTGTTGGAAGCCTGTTATGTTCCTGAGTCCTCAGATCAGGAGGCCATCCAAATAGCCCTTGAAGTCACTCTAGGTTCTGGGTTAAACTGATGCAGGTCCAGTCCTTCTCACCCAGGCAAGAGGGCGGCAGGCAGCAGGTCAGCACAGCAAAGCAGGAGCCCAGCAGAGTAGCAGTCCAGCAGAGTGGCAGTCCTTGTTGCAGCACAGCAGTCCTTCTTCCTGGCAGACTATTCAGAAGTCCAAAAGTGTACTAAAGTGGTGGTGTCTGAGGTCCTTCTTTTATACACAGTTGCGCCTTTGAAGTGGGGAGAAACTTCTAGACGCATGCCTTTGACGTGCAGAGATACCCTGCCTTCCCTAGGCTGCTTCAGACTAACCACTCGGAGTATGCAGCACTTTGTGTGGAGACAGGACACAGTCTATTCTGGTGTAAGCAAGGCTGGGCCCAGCTCCTTCCTCCCATTCTGTTTGTGATGGCCCATCCTGTCACACCTAAGCTCCCATTGTGTGGCTGTGTAGAAGGAATGCACAAAGCCCAACTGCCAACTACACCCAATCCTGACCAGAGCCAGGATGCAGGCACCAAATGGCTAAGGTAAGAAAATGTCAACTTTTTAAAAGTTAATGTGAAGATGAGTGGGAGACCCAATATACCCTTGGAGGCTTGGGTAATCTAAATTTTAGCAGGTAAGTGTGCCTACAAAGGATTTATTACATCATACATTAGTAAGCATTGCTTCTGCATTCAATGTTGGCAAGCTCTGTCCAGTAGCTCACATTTTAATTCTTTCAAAATCAAATTCACTTATTTCAATTTGCTTGAATCTGAAGTAAAGAATTTAACACAGGTGTGTATATTTCAAAGGCGTAAATTTATATTGACAAGATATTTCAAAGGGTACAAAACTGTAAAAAGATTTTCATAAAATAGCACAATGCAACCGCGAGTTTCCACTATTTTGATGTTACAAACACTTCACTGTTGCAATTGCGAACACCTTTTTCAAACAATGACAGGAAAATGTGACCAGTTAGACAGACAACATATCCTTGGATCAAATGATTTGAAACGAAAAAGGCGTGGTTGTCGATGTTTCGGTCTATTGTAGTGTAAACATCAGCTAGACCATCTTCAGGATGTTTAAGAATCAAGTGTTGAATAACCCTTAGAGAATTGTACTGACAGTATCTAATTATAGTTGTATTTTCAGAAGTCAGGAAACGTAGTTGCTCAAAGGAATCCCACGTGTAGCAGCAATAAATGCTGATTAATCCAAAACATTTTAGACCCTTCTGGTGTTATCTTGCAATCCTCTTATGTCAAAATAGCATTAGTCTAAATTCTGATGGGGCACGGTCAACACGACGTACCGCAGACTGTAGAGTCAGCGGCGGTCGGAAACATGCCCTTTATTATTGCGGTATGTGCTGGTAGGTGGAAAAGGGCTGCAGCACAAGCCGCAATGATAAAGGGCATGTAAACAAAAAACCATGCACTTTGTGCCAGGCACCACATGGTGCCTGGCACAAGGTGCATGGATGTTTCAGGCGTCATAGCGGAGGCCGCGGGGCGATGGGGGCCCTGCTAGGGGTCCTCAAAGTCCATTTCCGACAGCCTTTCTACGGTGGTCGGTCCGCCATAGAAAGGCTGTATGAAAGGGACATCGTAAACCCTACGGCGGTACCTGAGCAGGCACCACCCTATTGTAGGGTATTACTTTCCGACCGCTGCCATGACGGCCTCCTTGAGCCTGTCGGAAAAGCAGCGGTCAGTCCTTCCGCTCCCTGCCTCTGACCGCTGCATCATAATGCGGTGGTCGGACTGCATAGCTAGGTGTTGCTCGGACCGCAACCAACAGGCTGTCGGTTGAGGGCTGACCAACATCATAAGGAGGGCCATAATTAGAACAAGTTATTCATTTGCAATTGTATCACAGGATACAATGCCACCAGCTTCATTCATGGCTAACAGAAAAAATAGCCCATCGCCCATCTAGAAGATTTCCTTAATCTGAAAAAACAATCAAAAGGAGCAAAATAATGAGGCATCGCTCAGTCTCAAAGTTACAAGGATTCAGAATTCAGTAATGGACGTAATCTTGCTATAAGCATTAATAAATAGTTTATGGACAGAGATGGACAGCCTCCCCAAAGCCATCAAGAATTTCAATAATTGGATTACCTTCTGAGCCAACTCCTTGTCCACCCTCAAACACAGCAATACAACAAGATCCAGACCAAAGGCCATTTGGTACACAGAGGAACTCAGACTTATGAAACACCGCTGCAAACAACTGGATCACAAATGGAGAATTACCCAGGATAATACAGACAGGAACACATTCAAATGTGCCCTAAGATGCTACCTTCAAATGATCCAGACCACCAAACGGACCACTTTGGCTGACTTCATCGATGCCAGCACCAACAGAAGCAAAGAAATCTTTGCCCATGTGAAGGATTTCACCTCACTAGAAGTTGTGTCTAACTCATTCACCCTCTTGCAGAACCTTCGCAGCAATCTCTCGCACTTCTTTGGCAACAAAATCACCATCATTTCCATCAACTTCAACCCATAACCAGACCGGACAGACCTCACCAATGCTTCCCGGTCTTATTCAAAGAACCAATGCTAACCACATGGTTAATCATCACCCCAGAAGAAACTGCCACCACCATAAAGTACATCTACTCAGGGGCTGCATCGGACCCCTGACTTCACCACACCTACTCTAGAGGACTGCAACCCATCAACACCATGCTCACACCCATTCTGGATGCCTCCACCTCCGACATTCCCAGATGCTGAAACATGCAACTGTCATCCCATCACTGTAGAAACCGTCTGCAGACCTTTCAAAGTTCGCCAACTATAGATTGATCTGCCTCCTACCATTCAAGGATAAGGTCTTTAAGAAAATCATCAACAGATGCCTCACTGAATAACTCAATGACCACCAACTCTTCAACACCACTCAGTCTGGTTTCAGACCCAAACACAACACAGAAACTGCCATCATCTCTGCCATGGATGACATCTGCCTGACTCTAGATAGAGGAAACACGGCGGCCCTCTTCTGGACCTTTGACACAGTCTCTCACCCCATACTCATCCAATTGCTACACAACATTGGAATCCAAGGACATGCAGCCTGATGGATATGCTCCTTCTTGATTGGAAGGACCATGTCAGTCAGCTTGGCAACTTACACATCAGATGCACGCGACCAGATCTGTGGAGTTCCGCAAAGATCCTCCCAGAGCCAAACCTTCTTGAACATATAAATGGTCCCTCTAAACAGCATCAAACACTTTCACTGCAACATTATCCTCTTCCATACTAGTGACACGCAACTCATTCTGTCCGCACAGACAAGACACCCAGTATCCAGATCAGGTTCAATGCCCACATGACTGAAATACCCCAATGTATGAAGACCAACTGTCTGAAACTGAACACTGACAAAACCAAAATTGTGATCTTCAGAAAGAGCACTTCACCATGGGACTTCACTTGGTGGCCAAAAGAGCTAAACATGACCTCTCAAGTCAAAAACGCCACTGCCTCATGCTTCCGTATCATGTAGGTGCTGAGGAAGATTTCAAAATGGCTCCCAATCAGCACCTGTGAAACTATCACGCACGCCCTTGTCACAAGCAAGCTGAACTATGAGAACACCCTCTATCCCGAGATCAACAAAAAATACTCACCAGAAGGCTGAAGACCATTCAGAACTCGGAAGCCAGCATCACTGTAAACTTCCCACTCTGCACTCACATTACACCACACCTGAAGGAGCTCCCCATACACAAAAGAGCACAATCCAAACTCTCCACCCAAACTTTCAAGGCACTACATACACTGGCCGAGCATAGCTCAACAATCACATCTGCTTTCACAAACCTTCAGACACTTTAGCTCGTCTGGACACGTACGTGCACACAGCCCACACTTACGGAAAAACAGATCCAGCGATCGAGACTTCTCATATATTACTCCTAAAGTGTGGAATGACCTGCCGCTACACAAAGGAGCCTCCTCCCCTCTTGAATTCTTCAAGAAGCTGAAGACCTGGCTTTTTGAGTAGTCCCACTAGGCCCTAGGCATGCAGGTTTGGCTAGACCCACTCCTGCTTAGCACCAGGATACCCTCCCGGGTCATAGTGCACTCTACAAATCTGTATAACATAACAAATAAGTAGTGTCTGGAGAAGAGGAAATAAAGATCAGGGTAAAGAAAGGAGGAAACAGTAGGAGAGGTCTGGTGAGTTTGGAAGCATGTAGGACAATTGACATTAGAAAGTGGTGGAAGCAGTAATCTAGGCGATAGAGAGGCAGCAGAACAGATCATCCTATATAGGTAATAGGCAAATAAAAGCCTCTATTATTTGGTTAGGTGTTTCATTAGGAGATGGTTTTTTAGTCTGTTTTGAAGGAGTCCGATATCTCTAAGAGTATTGTTCTAGGTTCAGATGCAAATCCTGATAAGCAACTGGAGGAGTAAGAGGATTTAATATGGTGGAGTATGTTCTAGGTAGCCCTGGGCGGAGCTGGCGTAGTGCCTCTACGCGTAGCTCCACGGAGTTTGGAAAAAACTCTGTGGAGCTATGCTTAGCTCCGCTCCGCTCCCTCCCCGCTCCCAAATGCTTTAAAAAGGTAAAAAGAAGGCACTTACCTGTTTTTCTGCCGCCTCCCATGCCTCGCCGCTCTCCTTCCTGCTCCTCTCGCGTCCTCGACGTCCTTCTTCAAAAAAAAAAACACTACGTTGTAAGGCTTGCGCACTCGCACGACATACAACGTAGTGTTTTTTTTTTAAGAAGAAGGGCGAGGACGCGAGAGGAGCAGGAAGGAGAGCGGCGAGGCACGGGAGGCGGCAGAAAAACAGGTAAGTGCCTTCTTTATACCTTTTTAAAGCATTTGGGAGGGGGGAGGGAGCGGCTAACTCCGCTCCACCACGGAGGCGGAGTTTTGCCTACCTCCGCGTATGCCACAGAGCGCGGAGTAGGCAAATCTCCGCAAACTCCGCTGGCGGAGCGGAGTTACCCGCCCAGGGTTAGTTCTAGGCAGAGTATGCTGGGACATGTAATCTTTCTACACCCGTTAAGGTTTTGAGCTTCTTTTTCAGATATTTAGGCATGTTTAGAATAAGGCCTTAAAATACAATCTATTCTGAAAGTGCAGGAAGTGTCAAATTGGAGCTATTTGAGTTGTATTATTTTTGGAGATATGGGGGTTATATTTTCTTGCGACATATATAATTCTGGCTATTTTTCAGAGGGTCGCTTTGATGGAAGCTGTACAGGTTACCGGTGGCCTGTTAGAATTGGCATCAGTTAGCCAAAGGCAGAAATGTCTAAGATGTGGATCGTCTTGGCACAGGAGGTGCAAAAAATGCGAGAAATTGCAACACCTGCCTTTATTTCACAGGATGTGTATATGAAATATGAGGGGATGACCAGTATCATGGCCAAAACCAATTCGTGTGAGGTTCCTACAGATATAGAACTTATGATTGCAGGGATAGGGCGTGTACATGTGTGTCTGCTTGACAATGTAATTGACTATGCATCAGTTCTGTCGTCCCCAGGAGCTGTAAGTCGCTTGCTCCCGGTGCCCTGTCTTCCATCTGTCCATTCTGGCTGTATGTCAGTAGCAATAGTCAGGGCAGGACTGACCATACCAGGCATCTGGCATTTCCCCGGGAGGCTGGAAGGGTGGGGCCGGTTTTGCAGAGATGGGGGCCGGTTTTGTTACTGGAGGCCGGATTTAGCAGCAGTGCTTCAATATCGGCCCCCATTGACAGAAGCAGCAAGCAACAGTTTCCAGCCACCAAGGGCGAGGCAGTGCTTCATCAGGGGCTGGTCCGAGAAAATTGCCAGGGCTGCTTTGGGTTCCCAGTCTGACCCTGGTAACAATGAGGGCCAGGGGTATAGAAAATGGTATTATACAAGAGAAGGCTGTTTCTTGGTTCACCTGACATCTCTTCCTTCAGGTCAGCCATTGTTCTGAGTGTCGTGGTTCTGTCACAGTACTGATGAATGCCTTAAGCGGTAATCAGCAATAGCTTATTTAAGTTGCTTAATACAAACTCCTAAAACACTTTTCAACCTCCTCCTTTGAGTGGGATGCTCTGACCTCCGACTTCTCTGTTAAGCACACGCTTCAAGAGCAATACCTGTGACTTCAACCTGATCATTTTTTACTTAACTTTACTTCAGTGGGAGTTGTTGGTTGGGCTGCCTTTTGCAGATTTGATTACCTATTAATTTCAAAGAGTAACATCGGATGGGCACATGGAATATTCTTACTGACTGCAAATCCTCACTAATGATCAGGAAATCTCCTCTCCATGTAAAGCGCAGTCCCTCTTTTGCATTAGGGAGGAATTTGAGATGCACTGTGCTCTCATAGAGAACATTTTGAAATCTACAAATGTATGGCAATTTATTAGAACATTAATCTTCACAAAGCGTCTGCTGTCCCAAGACCTCCACTTGATGAATTGAGATTTCTGTCGGCCAGGTTGCAGCTTTGATGGTCTTGACCCGAACCAATTCTGAAACTCTCCTGAGATTCACATCACTTTGTGCGAGGTCTGATTAGTGTGAAGACCTTGTCTTATATGTCAAATTTTGGTAAGCCTTCAACCATGTTCCTATGAAGAGACTAGTAAGGACATAAGTGAACGCATGTGCTCTGGTCCTCTCACTATTGCCCTAGCAGCACTTTGGGGGTGTTGCATAGCTGGAACCATGATAACAAAACACTCTTTTAAAAGTAGACAAAACCTCATACAGCTTAATTCCTATCCTGCACCCTAGACCCCCCAACAAAGCAGATCTCTGTCTCTTTTTAACCGACCAGCCAAAGGGTGCATCTGGTCATCTGCACCTTTATTTTTAGAGGCCTACAGGTTAACACATAAGATTCTGTTAATCAGGAAGCATGCTCAGCCACCAAGGACCTGCAAGAAGTGAGGAAATGATCCTATGCCAGCTGAATGGTAGAGTCTCTGTGAAGGCCAAGGAGTAGCCGAAGTTCTGGCCATACAATGTGACCTCTTGAACCTCAATGACTTGATTCTATAAGAAACCTGAGTACCTAGTGAGATGCAGGTATTAGCCCTGCCCTCCATCTCCCCTATCCTCCAACTATCGTGTCAGTCATGATTCCACGGGCAAAGGTATTGTTGAGGAAATGATAGCATTAAATGCATGACTGTAAATACTGGTGTCGGTTAATGTCACTGGCCTTTCTAGTCGCTCTCTCATTTCCTCAGGTTTATCTCTTACAGTATTCTTTGACTTTTCACTCTTTGGCAGACGCATCTATCTGACATTGCCACACCTACCCCCTTACTTCTCATTCTATCCATTTCACTCTACTGTTTTTTCCTTGCCTTTCAAGCTATTTCATTTCCAACCACCTGATCAGCTGTCTAATGTTGGCTACCTACAACAAACTATAGCCACACCTGTTGAGGAGCACTCCCAGCTCCCTCCTCTTTGTTCCATCATACTCTTGTTTCATACTTTTATTGTCTCAACTTTGAATCCCTTCTTTCACATCTTCAGCCCTTAAAAAAGCCTTAATCTGGAATGGAAGGGTTCCCTACTCTCTTTACTTCAAAGCTGACTAGGCACTATTTTAGCAATCTACCTGTAGTGCTGTAAACATATATACCCTTCTTTTTCCATATAGTGGCACTGTAATTAGGATGTATGAAATTTGTGTAATTTGCTTTTGTGTATTTAAACAAAATGTTATCAAAATTATGCGTAATTGTGCAAAATGCATATGTGTCACTTAGCACTATATTTTAGTGCCATATGCATCCTCATATCAGGCTACGTTTTTATTCTGTGCATGGCAGGCAAAGACACTGTTGGTGAATACAGTTGCACAGTGAGCTACAATAAACAAATCAATTGCCTGCCCCAGGCAGTTTCAGTTTTAGGGCTCTGGGGCTGCACCCATCTGAAATTCCTACATCTTTTCTGCAAAAAATATTAAATACATCAATTTATTTAGACATTTAATCTCAGATAGTATCTCTAAATAAATCAATGTATTTAAGTCGCGGCTGCCGTCCCAGGATTCCTGCCCTGCCTCACACAAGGAGCGGGAAGCCAGGCAGTAAATCAATGTTCTGAAAAGTGACACGTGACACAGGGCTGCCAGCATCATGGTTTTGGGTGTTGCATGAGGCCAGATGTCTTTCACTGGCATGGATCCCACCCCTTCCCATTCGTCACAGGGTAGGATTGGATGCAAGTGCGGTAGGTGAGATTTGGCACTTTGTATTCTGTAATGATAAGTGTTAATGCTAAACTCATATTAGGTATATTGTGCTGGAATGCCCGGTCAACAGCTGACCACCCTACTGTGACACCCCAGGCTGTGGCTGTAGGTCACTGCCCCCTTTAGCTGGGAGCAGCTCTATTTGTTCCCCAGCGAAGTTGATCCAAAAGATGTGAAGGGCTTTTGCTTCCTGTCAATATTGATCAAATTATCATCAGCTTTTGAGAGAGTCAAGCACAAAGGGAGAAATATGTGCATATAGTGTCCTGATTTGTGGAATACCAGAAAAGTTTTAAAAACATTAAATGCTTTGACTGTGCTTTCCTAGAATATGGTACACATACTTGCTGCTTATTAAGGTCCTGATTTATTTAGAATGATTGGTGCAAAGGTTCTATAATGTTTTATCCCCTCTCTGGATATTTTTGATTTTAAAAACAGGCACAGTAGCATGCTAGATGCTTGTAGATGCCTATTTCTGGGCATCTGACTCTGTCATATGGGATTAAAACAGATGTTGAAATCGGTCCCCTTCATGCCCTACATTCATTCCCTTAAGATTAATGCCAGAAACACTGATGGATTTCCGAATAATGAATGTTAAAAACATTAAGGTAATGCACATCAGAGATTTAGTTCCTGTTTCTATTTTACATGTTTTACTTAATCTTGGATTGTCTAGAGGGTTAGCTATTTCCATCATGTTGTGTTTCTGTATTTTTTCGAACATCCTATTACTCTTGTATAGTGCACACTTTGAACTGAGTTTCACCAGGCGTTTATGACAGGCAGCGATTTAGAGCTCTGGCACTGAGGCTGAAGGCAGCGCTAGTTTCTCATAGTGCATGTCAGTGGTTTGGCCTCTCTGCAGAGAACACAGAGCAATGGTCACATACTCCAATTGCAATTGTGAAGGGGTACACGGTTGTCAAAATATTGACAAGGCAAAAGTAATGCATGTGAGTCAGTACAGTGTATGTTTGGGGGCAGTAAAGTGAAGGAGATGCAAGAAAGTGCATTCAAGAGATAGTATCTCTAAATGATGAGATGTAAGATATGCAGACGGACAAGATGTGGAGAGAAAAGGAGCATACATTTCTAGCATAAAGTATTCATAACTAAAGACCAATACCCTTTTCACAGGCCTTAATAATATTTAATTCAGTCTCACAATTTCAGAATTGAAACATTTTCAGTATTAATTATTTACAACAAAATCATTTATGTTAAACGGCTGACAACCATTGACAAAGCCAATAGCCCTAACAGGTTTTAGGTGTTTGGGCCTGATTAAGATCTTGACTGTCTTACCGCTGTCCCTCCGCGGTGGCAGTCCCAAGTACTCCGCCAAGTTGATGGTCTTTCGCCTGCCGTATTAAGATGCATGCAGAATGACTCGCCATCCGCATCGACAGAGTCTTTCCCGCCGCGGTCACGACTCACCGCTGCCAATGCAGCAGACTCCAATGCTGACGAATAGTGCTTCGTCGCTGTCAGGGCAGTGGGTTCCCGCCGAGCAGATATAGATTTCACAGTTGTGCTGGTGGTCTCATAGGGGCGGTTCACTGATGGAGGGAGTTTGCTGCTGTATGCGCTCAACAATGCACCATCCCTGTGTATATTGGATGGATGCTAGTATAACACACCTGATGTCCATTGGCCAAATAGAAACACCTGTATACCACACTAAAAAACACAATCCATTTGAGACCATGATCCTTTGCCATTCCACTGCACCACAACATTTTCTAGCAGAACATTTGCGAGTTAAGTGAGGTCATTTTGTTGCTTTTCCCTGTTTCTTGTACCTTCATCTTCTTTCATTTATTACCTTGTGGTTTATTAATTTGATTTAATTATATTTCTTTGCACAATGCCAGGCCCCAAAAATCCCTGTTTTGCTGAGGGAGAATTGTCAGTCATGGTGGATGAAATGATAAGAATAGAGCCACAATTGTTTGAAGCCCAAGTCCAAAATACACCCTTCTCTCAGAATAGGCAAACGTTGGCAAGAATAGTTGACAGAGTGAATACCGTAGCAAACAACCTGCACACACAGGAGGAAATTAGAAAGAGGTTCAATGACCTGCAGTGGAGGGTGTATTCCCTGCCCTCCAAGAGTCTCCTGGAGGCCCGGAGGACTGGTGATGGTTCTCCCAGGCCCCCCTTACAACTCATGCCCTGGGAGGAGGAGGTCTTGCAGATCCTACATCCCGAAGTCTTGACAGGAATACCTGGGGGAGTGGAGTCTTGTAAGTTACACTTTACAAAGTCTCACTAAACCTCAATGTCCTGTTTGTTCTCAACTCAGATGTTGCCAATGTGTTCTGCACATATTTTCCTAACATAGAAACCTCAAAGTATCAGTATCAGATAATTTGGATTGTTTGCGTGGATGCATTGTGTTGCATATAAGATTACAGGTGTCAATCTCCATGACATTTCACATGAGGTATGGTGACTGTAAGTGGTAGAACACCAAATAACCCATTACCTATATGTGTGTCATATTGTAAATCTCTGTCCCATTCAACTGCATATTTTCCACTGGTATGTTCCACTAACCAGTTTACTAGTCTTGGTAAATCTGGGAATGCATCAACAACCATGGGTGGATGCGTGGGAACACCCATGCTCCACCCATCGAACACCTTCCCCACACAGAGTAATGAAAGGCCGTGCCTTGCGTTACTGCAGATTGACTATGTCATGCAGAGCCACGCAAGGACTTGCATTGCCTTGTGTGATGCAAGGGCAATCCAAGCACTTGATACACCTGGGCATCAATGTCAGCTCTTTTGCAGATAGCTGCTTAGTTGAAGAAATTCTGAGAGCACTTCTGCCTCCCAGCACTGCTGGAACCACTTAGGAACAGAGATGAGTTAGTTCTTTAACCTTTAACCATACAGAAGCCAGAGAATCATTGGGCAAGAGGGGAAAAAAGGAAGAGAGATACTTTGATGTGTCTAGTTATTCTAAAGGTTTGGGAGCTGCAAAAAAAGAGCATCAGTATATCAGGTATATCCGGGGGCACAAGTAGCGCAATATGTATGTGTACACTTGCCAATCTGCCTGTTGAAATGTGTCAACAGCTAAGTGGAATACTAGAATTCAAGAGTGAATTTGAGATGGTGGCAAATCTGTAATTAATAAAATAATAAATTGAATATATTTGTTGATGCTGGTGAAGTTGATTTCCTAAAGAGGAGAATAGCATTTATTTATTACACTTTCCATTGATTTGCAGTATGATTTGATCTCGCTGACTCATGGAGGCCTGTACACACATTAGTTGTAGCCTAGAAACCATCATCAGAAGGCATCCTAAACCTTTGTATGACTTGTACATCCATGCTATTTCTATCTTGAACACAATGGAAACCTTATACTTGTCTCCATGGATCCCAAAATGCAGTGCCAAGTATTCATGCAAAGCTAGCAGCCACTATGCAATCTCTTCAATAATTCTATGCCTGCTATTCCTCTCCACTGCATTCTCTATTACAGGACTTACAAGAGAACGAAATTACATACACCTTTGACTAGTCTTGTGCAGCCCAGACAAATTACTCCCTTGTCCATGTATATCTTCATGAACCTCTATATACCAGACACTGTGTTACTTATTTATTTGACAGCTTCCTGCCTTGTTACTGCTAGAGACTGTTTCCTGTTCTAGTGCAGCTTGCTGCAAATTTCTCTCAGCCTTACATTCCTTTTTGGTTCTATTTTCTCTTTCTAACCTACAGTTAAAAGCAGCATCTAGTTTATTTCTTCAGTTCCGATTACAAATGTTCCTGTACTTCCTGTCTTGTATCCTTGTTTTTGATCCAGTTGTCACTTGACGCATTCCTTGTGTTGTGCATCCTAGTCTCTTCATTTTGGCACTTGTTTTGTTTGCTCTTTGCTTGTGTTCTCCTCTAGCAGTGTCTAGTCTATCTTGAAGCCCCCATCTCGTTTGTTATGTTCAGCTAAAAGCTCCTATGAGAAAGAGAGAATAGAGAGGGAGGGCCATATCTAAGAAGATGATCCTGAAGAGGATGGGGATGATGTCCTAGTCCAATTGATAATCAAGGGGATGATGGTGAGGGCCATAGCTCTACATTCTTCCCCAGACCCCCCTCACCAGTGGGAAGTGACAGAAGTCACTCTAGTAGAACTCCCACTGGTAGGGTGGCAGGCCTCCTTGAGGATCAGCTTGACAAAATCTCCCTGGAGGAGAAAAAGCTGGAATTTGAGGAGAGGAGTCTAGCTCTTGAAGAAAGAAGAGTTAAGTCTTAGGCTCAAAGATGATGGTAGCAATAACACTGAACTGAGGTGGCGAAGTGAGCTAAAGAACGATGATGGATTCAACCCAGATCTGTGACTGGGGGTGAGTGTCTGAAAAGTTTTATCGCTCTGTCCATCATCTCTTTGTGTTTGCTTTGTGCGCCTTAAGTTGGCAGGGTATGCCCAGACGTGGGTCCCTTGCTCCCTTTGCCACTGGATTCAAGCTAGCCTGGCTGATGAAGGGGTGTTACCCTGAAACCGGTCCCAGGATGCTTGTTTCCGGTTCAGGGAAGACCTGTCTTAGCAGTTCAGGCTGGACTGTTCCCATGAGGCACAGGGTCAAGACTGATTTGCATATAGCTGGGTCTGAACTGAGGTGGCGAAGTGAGCTAAAGAATGATGATGGATTCAACCCAGATCTGTGACCGGGGGTGAGTGTCTGAAAAGTTTTAGCACTCCGTCCATCATCTTTTTGTGTTTGCTATGTTCGCCCTAAGTTGGCAGGGTATGCCCAGACGTGGGTCCCTTGCTCACTTTGCCACTGGATTCAAGCTAGCCTGGCTGATGAGGGGTGTTACCCTGAAACCGGTCCCAGGATGCTTGTTTCCGGTTCAGGGAAGACCTGGCTTGGGAGATCGGGTTGGACTGTTCCCATGAGGCACAGGGTCAAGACTGATTTGCATATAGCTGGGTCTGAACTGAGGTGCCATAGCAAACTTGGTTTGGATTTTGAAAGAGAGAGCAGGGAAACCTGCTCTCTCTTTCAAAATGCAAACCAGATTGCTTTTCCACACGGGGAGCTGCATGTTAGCAGCTCCCCATGTGGAAAGCAATGCCGGCTCCCGAAGGACGCGGGGAGCCGGCGGGACCGTGGGGGCATTGGGGCTCCCCCCACGGTCTTCATCATTATGTATAGGTCTCGGGGGATGGGGTCCCCGGGGAGAATATAAATTAGTGGTAGGAGCTAAAAAAAAAATTACGGAAAAATTTGGAGTCGCGACTCCAGCGCGGCCCCCTGGTGTGCACGCGTTGGGTGCGAGACTCCCAGCGCGGCCCCCTGGTGTGAACGCGTTGGGTGCGCGACTCCCAAAAAAAAATGGAAAAAAAAAATCATTAAAAAAATAATATTAATTTATTAAAAACAAAATATAAAACAACAAAAAAAAGAATATTTCAGTTGCAATATTTTTAAAAACATTTTTTTCCCATTTATATTAAAAATATATAATGTAATTTAAAAAATAAAATATGTAAAAATAAACAGTTAAAGATCTGTAGAAAATCAGTATCAAAAAAATACATATAACTATTATTACATTTAAAAATGATCATTTAAAAAACCTTCGAAATTCACTGAAAAAACCATAGGTTTCAGACATGTTATAGTTAGGAATTAGCATTTAAAAACCTTAGAAATTCACTGAAAAAACCATAGGTTTCAGGGCTGTTATAGTTAGCTGGACATTTCACTCGTACAAAACCATTGAAATTCCTCCGTTATAGTTAGTTCAGCTAACTATAACTTGCGCCCCCGCAATGCACTGCTGATGACGTCACATATTACATCACTCATGACATGGTCAGTGACATCACTGATGACATCACTGATGACATCTCAAATGACATCACTGATGACATCACTGATGACATCATCCATGTGACAATCTGATGCACCTCCTCACACACTAATATAACCTTTGATACACTTACTGTAAAATACAGACTAACATTTTCGATACCATTGACACACTAATACCAGTTACTACATACCCACTCAGTGATTCCTAGGTCTGCAGTGCATTGCGGGCGCGAGTTATAGTTAGCTGAACTAACTATAACAGAGGAATTTCAATGGTTTTGTACGAGTGAAATGTCCAGCTAACTATAACAGCCCTGAAACCTATGGTTTTTTCAGTGAATATATATATATATATATATTCACTGAAAAAACCATAGGTTTCAGGGGCGTTATAGTTAGTTGGACATTTCACTCGTACAAAACCATAGAAATTCCCCCGTTATAGTTAGTTCAGCTAACTATAACTCGCGCGCCCGCAATGCACTGCTGATGACGTCACATATTACATCACTCATGACATGGTCAGTGACATCACTCATGACATCACTGATGACATCTCAAATGACATCACTGATGACATCATCCTTGTGATAGAGTGGCAGACCTCCTCTCACCCTAATATAACCTTTGATACACACACTCAAAAATACAAACTAACATTTTCAAAACAATGGACATACCAATACCAGTTACAACACACCTATTCATTAATTCCAAGATCTACACACACATCCACTCATTCACCAACAGTCCCTGTACAGTCACTCATACATATACTCACTCATCATATGTACTCATACACCTATACATCCTGTTACACACCGCCACTCATCCGTAGAGTTACTCACACACATAGTCACACATGCAAACAAAGTATCAAACATCCATTTACTTGCATATACAGTTATACACACACTACCACACTTACTTCTACAGAAACTTACACATACTTACTCTCTTAAACAATCACTTATAGAAACACCTACTTATTTGTACAGGAACTCTTCCAATCTCTCACTCTCACATATACTCACTTATATACACCAATACTCACATATACTAGTTTAAAACATATGTAGTTACTCATAAAGACAATATTGAGACAGTCATTCACTCACTAACAGACCCATACACATACTCATCCACCTATACAGTCCTGCACACATGCTGTCTTCAACACATACAAACAGTGAGTCACTCATTCATGCATCTATGCACTAAGTAATACCCCCCACCGAACCATACAGACACTCAGACACTCATACTGATACTCAAAAAACCAACTAATAACCCATATAGACACTCATGTAGCTACTCACCAACCCATGCAGCCACTTATACACAAAGTGAGAGACTGATACAGATATTTTCATATTTAAACATTACTCACTAACCCATGTATTCACTAAGATACACTTAGTCAGTTATACAATCAATTTTACAAAAAAAATCATCCATTTAGACACTTATATACCCATTTATTCTTCCATCGACCTTGAGATATACATATATAAAACATATTTAATTTTCAGAAAAACACACATTCACTGGATGATGTCATCAGTGATGTCATCAGTGATGTCATGAGTGATGTAATATGTGACGTCATCAGCAGTGCATTGCGGGCGAGTTATAGTTAGCTGAACTAACTATAACGGGGGAATTTCTATGGTTTTGTACGAGTGAAATGTCCAACTAACTATAACGCCCCTGAAACCTATGGTTTTTTCAGTGAATTTCTAAGGTTTTTTAAATGCTAATTTCTAACTATAACGTGCCTGAAACCTATGGTTTTTTCAGTGAATTTCTAAGGTTTTTTAAATGCTAATTTCTAACTATAACGTGCCTGAAACCTATGGTTTTTTCAGTGAATATATATATATTTATTATACTATGTATACATGTGAAAATGTCTCGGTCCCGTTTGCCTCGGTGGCACGGAAAAAATGGGTGGAACTGACTTCAGCACGCCGATGAGGTCCTCTTATGGCTCCGATGACGTCATACGGTGTCGCGAGCGGAGCCGTGCTCGTTGACGTGGGAGAGCTAGGAAAGAATTTCCGTGGAATGCTGGTGCAGGGGATATTCACCTAAGTGTTCAGGCTAGTCCTTTGGGAGCAACTGTTTATGTTGCCACTCCAGAAACCGAAACCAGTGATCCGAGGGCAGAGGCCCTGCAGATGGCACACGAGGTGGGGTGCCCAGTCGTGTGCACCGGCGGGGCAGCAAAGTGACAAGCACCACAACCCACAAAAAAGGTAACGAGGGCACTGAATAACACAGGATCTTCTCTTTGTATCTGGCAGGAACAACGAAGTTAAAATGCCCTAGTACCAAAATGTAGAATTAGTGCTACAACGGTCTTCAAGAGGACCTGCGATGCCGCTTCTGCCTCCCGTACCCTGGAGGCGGCACATGGGTCACGCGGTACGGTCATACTGCGGTGGGACGCACACTCGTTGACCTCTCATGGCACTGCTCCACACTTCAGGGAGGACGCTTTCCATTAGCTATGTTTTCTGATGACATGTCGCGCCGGCCCCGTCCAACAACAGAACTCCTTTAGATCCAAACAGACTCTTCCACTCTCTCACCGGAAGTGAAACCAGGCCACGCGGACACTTTCACAATACAACAGCCGGGAATGCACTTTTCGGTAAAAAACCCACATTCCTTCCTCCTAATTAATCAAATAAACGTCTCACTGAAGAACAGGGGCCAGCTTCGATCGGTAAACAGCCGTTACAACGACTTTTTTACTTTGCGATACCATTACAACGCATGCATTACCACGCATGCGTGTACATCACAAAGTCATTACTACGCATTTTTTTAGAACGCATGGTCATTTACCACGCATGCCTTTACAACAAATTTTATTGTAAAGGTATGTATGGTAAATGACCATGCGTTCTAAAAAACATGTAGATGATCCATGTCGTTGTAAGGAAACAGAGGCTGTTCTGTTTCCTCACAACGACGTGCACCGCCCCTCAGAGATGACGTGAAGCAGGAACCACGAGGAGAGAGGAACCATGAGGAGTGAGAGGTAAGGGGGATTGGGCATGGGGTGGGGGTTTCTTTTCTAGGGTTTAGGGTAGTGCAGTGGTGTTTGGGTGGTGTAGGGGGTCGTGCTGGGGGTAGTGTTTTAGGGTTTAGGGTAGTGCAGTGGTGTTTGGGTAGTGTAGTGGGTCATGCTGGGGGTAGTGTTTTAGGGTTTAGGGTAGTGCAGTAGTGTAGGGGGTCGTGCTGGTGGTAGTGTTTTAGGGTTTAGGGTAGTGCAGTGGTGTATGGGTAGTGTAGGGGGTCATGCTGGGGTAGTGTTTTAGGGTTTAGAGTAGTGCAGTGGTGTTTGAGTAGTGTAGGGGGTCATGCTGGTGGTAGTGTTTTAGGGTTTAGGGTAGTGCAGTGGTGTTTGTGTAGTGTACGGGGTCATGCTGGGGGTAGTGTTTTATGGTTTAGGGTAGTGCAGTGGTGTTTGGGTACTGTAGGGGTCGTACTGGGGGTAGATTTAGGGTTTAGGGTAGTGCAGTGGTGTTTGGGTAGTGTAGGGAGTCGTGCTGGGGGTAGTGTTTTAGGGTTTAGGGTAGTGCAGTGGTGTTTGTGTAGTGTAGGGGGTTGTGCTGGGGGTAGTGTTTTAGGGTTTATGTTAGTGCAGTGGTGTTTGGGTAGTGTAGGGGGTAGTGCTGGGGTAGTGTTTTAGGGTTTAGGGCAGTGCAGTTGTGTTTGTGTAGTGAAGGGGATCATGCTGTGGGTAGTGTTTTAGGGTTTATGGTAGTGCAGTCGTGTTTGTGTAGTGTAGGGGGTCGTGTTTTAGGGTATAGGGTAGTGCAGTGGTGTTTGTGTAGTGTGGGTGGTCATGCTGGGGGTATATTTAGGGTTTAGTGTAGTGTAGTGCAGTGGTGTTTGGGTAGTGTAGGGAGTCGTGCTGGTGGTAGTGTTTTAGGGTTTAGGGTAGTGCAGTTATGTTTGGATAGTGTAGGGTGTCGTGCTGGGGGTAGTGTTTTAGCACTAATTTTTCTTTCTACAGCACTAACCATAATTTCTATGGCAAAATGAACCCCCTCATTTTGTTCCTTTTTAAATTAAATGTTTTAAGTGTTACCAGTTTATTCCAATCAAGATGGCGTCAGGTGTCCCATACTTTTGTCATAAGTAAGGCTGTTAGCACTCTAGTTGTTCTTTAGAACACTCTGGGAAGCTGCAGTAGAACACAAAGGCATCAACTGACAGGCTGCTCCTGTTGAAATATAACAGGAAGATATTTGAGATCTCACTTAAAACATGTCCTAATTTTTCTTTCTACAGCACTAACAATAATTTCTATGAGAAAATGAACCCCCTCATTTTGTTCCTTTTTAAATTAAATGTTTTAAGAGTTACCAGTTTATTCCAATCAAGATGGCTTCAGGTGTGCCATAATTTTGTCATAAGTAAGACTGTTAGCGCTCTAGTTGTTCTTTAGAACACTCTGGGAAGCTGCAGTAGAACACAAAGGCATCAACTGACAGGCTGCTCCTGTTGAAATATAACAGGAAGATATTTGAGATCACACTTGAAACATGTCCTAATTTTTGTTTCTACAGCACTAACCATAATTTCTATGACAAAATGAACCCCATCATTTTGTTCCTTTTTAAATTAAATGTTTTAAGTGTTACCAGTTTATTCCAATCAAGATGGCTTCAGGTGTGCCATAATTTTGTCATAAGTAAGGCTGTTAGCACTCTAGTTGTTCTTTAGAACACTCTGGGAAGCTGCAGTAGAACACAAAGGCATCAACTGACAGGCTGCTCCTGTTGAAATATAACAGGAAGATATTTGAGATCTCACTTAAAACATGTCCTAATTTTCTTTCTACAGCACTAATCATAATTTCTATGGCAAAAGAACCCCCTCATTTTGTTCCTTTTTAAATTAAAGGTTTTAAGTGTTACCGGTTTATTCCAATCAAGATGGCTTCAGGTGTGCCATACTTTTGTCATAAGTAAGGCTGTTAGCGCTCTAGTTGTTCTTTAGAACACTCTGGGAAGCTGCAGTAGAACACAAAGGCAGCAACTGGCAGGCTGCTCCTGTTGAAATATAACAGGAAGATATTTGAGATCACACTTGAAACATGTCCTAATTTTCTTTCTGCAGCACTAACCATAATTCTATGACAAAATGAACCCCATCATTTTGTTCCTTTTTAAATTAAATGTTTTAAGTGTTACCAGTTTATTCCAATCAAGATGGCTTCAGGTGTGCCATACTTTTGTCATAAGTAAGGCTGTTAGCACTCTAGTTGTTCTTTAGAACACTCTGGGAAGCTGCAGTAGAACACAAAGGAATCAACTGACAGTCTCTGCCCTTGTTGGATGTACATGTTTTACTGAGAATGTCAGACTTCATTCTCACATGACTGAGAAAGATAATGTGAATTTACAGAAAATATGCTCTCATTTTAGCTTCTGGAGCACCTTCAAAAACTGTATGGGACAAGCATGTGAAAATAGTTTTCTCTCAAACATGATTCATGATATCCCAGCAGAAGGTTTTTCACAGGGTAAAATCACCTTAGAACACACCACAATTCCTGAAATTAGTATGGTACCATCAACAAATGAATTCTAATGTAACTAAAGTCTGTTATCACCTTTATAGTTCTCCTTTTGGTAACCCTCAAAATCTTCGATTCACTACAATGCATTTCAATGGGGTACTATCATGTATATTGGTCCCAAGATGGCTGCCAGCAATTCCAGGATGAAGTGCTGACAGCCAATCAGATCTCACGATGTCATGTGTGGTTAGGCTCCGCCCAGATATATATATGTTTTCTTTTTCAAATTTCTCAGGAACTACTGAACGGATTTACACCATTTAAGCAAAAGGCACGACCCTGAACCAAGGGCTACCTTTTGGCAAATTTGGTGTAATTCCGTTTAGCAGTTCGGGCTGTAGCTGCGACTAAAGGTTCCTATGGAAAATTGCATGGGGAAAACACGTTTTGGGACCCCCTTTTTCTTGGCCCCTGCTTGCCGAATCACCCGAGACTTTCAGGATAGAGCGGACCGAGCGCCTCAACAAGTTGGAAAATTTGCGAAGATTCGTCAACCGGCGCCAACGTTATTTCAAATAGAATGTTGCGGATTTCCTATGGAAAATAGGTCCTAACTATAACTATCTACTGGCGACCGCCAGTAGATAATATATATATATATATATATACATACATACATACATACATACATATATATATATACATTATCTACTGGCAGTCGCCAGTAGATAGTTATAGTTAAAACCTATTATCCATAGGAAATCCGCGACATTCTATTTGAAATACCGTTGGCGCCGGTTGACGAATCTTCGCGAAAGTTTCCAACTTGTTGGGGCGCTCCGGTCCGCTCCTATCCTGAAAGTCTCGGGGTGATACGTCAAGCGGGGGCCGAGAAAAAAGGGGGTCCCAAAACGCGTTTTCCCCATTCATTTTTCCATAGGAACCTTTAGTCGCAGCTACAGCCCGAACTGCTGAACGGAATTACACCAAATTTGGCAAAGAGGTAGCCCTTGGTTCAGTGTCGTGCCTTTTGCTTAAATGGTGTAAATCCGTTCAGTAGTTCCTGAGAAAATCAAAAGTAAAGTCACATATATATCTGGGCGGAGCCTAACCACACATGTCATCGTGAGATCTGATTGGCTGTCAGCACTTCATCCTGGAATTGCTGGCAGCCATCTTGGGACCAATATAAATGATAGTACCTCATTGAAATGCATTGTAGTGAATAGAAGATTTTGAGGGTCACCAAAAGGAGAACTATAAAGGGTGATAACAGACTTTAGTTACATTAGAATTCATTTGTTGATGGTACCATACTAATTTTAGGAATTGTGGTGTATTCTAAGGTGATTTTACCATGTGAAAAACCTTCTGCTGGGATATCATGAATCATGTTTGAGAGATCACTATTTTCTCATGCTTGTCCCATGGAGGTTTGGAAGGTGCTCCAGAAGCTAAAATGAGAGCATATTTTCTGTAAATTCACATTATCTTTCTCACTCATGTGAGAATGAAGTCTGACATTCTCAGTAAAACATGTACATCCAACAAGGGCAGAGACTGTCAGTTGATTCCTTTGTGTTCTACTGCAGCTTCCCAGAGTGTTCTAAAGAACAACTAGAGTGCTAACAGCCTTACTTATGACAAAAGTATGGCACACCTGAAGCCATCTTGATTGGAATAAACTGGTAACACTTAAACAATTTAATTTAAAAAGGAACAAAATGATGGGCTTCATTTTGTCATAGAAATTATGGTTAGTGCTGTAGAAAGAAAAATTAGGACATGTTTCAAGTGTGATCTCAAATATCTTCCTGTTATATTTCAACAGGAGCAGCCTGCCAGTTGATGCCTTTGTGTTCTACTGCAGCTTCCCAGAGTGTTCTAAAGAACAACTAGAGTGCTAACAGCCTTACTTATGACAAAAGTATGGCACACCTGAAGCCATCTTGATTGGAATAAACTGGTAACACTTAAAACATTTAATTTAAAAAGGAACAAAATGAGGGGTTCTTTTGAAATAGAAATTATGGTTAGTGCTGCAGAAAGAAAAATTAGGGCATG
>CAWUFW010018882.1:133099-206022 GCA_963921515.1 Calotriton arnoldi | reverse complement strand
TCCAACCACCCCTGGCCACATGTGCGGGACCTGCGGTGGTACGCACAGGTGACCCTAGGCCCCCTTGGGGGTTGGTACTGGGGTTGTTGTCCGTTGCTCCTCTGTGGGCCGGGGTCCCTGTGTTGTTGTCATTGGTGGTCCTTGGTCTGTCCGTCTGCTGCTGTGTCCCCATCATCACCTGTTTTTGGAAGAGACACACAATGTATGTTATGTTTCTACAGGCATCAATGGTTCACACACCTGACAGTTGTGACTGTATCTCTGGTTGCGGCCCTGTACATTGCATTGTCCTAAGTTGTCACAGTCAGAGGTTGATATTGGTGTAGCACATTGTCCTGCCAACCTGAAGCATTTCAATGTGAATGTTGAGGTGTGTGCATGGCCAGCATTGGTGGTATTTGGTGGTCATCCGGCCCTCCTTCTCCCCCCAGCCCAGTTATCCCACCATGAAGCATGCCACCCTTGCAGTGTGTGCAGGTTGACTCTCAGGATGTCAGTCAGTGGTGTCCTGCTGTTGGTTGGTGCCCAGTTCCCAGCAGGGCCTTGTGCTCCCCACAACAGAGCACCTCTGTCAGACATCTTAGAAGTGGCTTTTCACTCCCTGTGAGGTGTGCATGCTTCAGTGTGAGCTTGCTGGGCCATGTGGGTGTGGGATGTTGAGCTGTGACTACCACTCCCATCATGCTATTACCTACACCCCCCTTCCCAGCATGCCCATACTTCCTTCCTTTTGAGTCGACTTCACTGTGTGTGAGTGTGACAGCAATGGCAAGATGGCTGACAGTGGTGTCCTGCTGTTGGTTGGTGCCCAGTTCCCAGCAGGGCCTGGTACTCCCCACAACAGAGGACCATTGTCAGACATCTTAGAAGTGGCTTTTCACTCCCTGTGAGGTGTGCATGCTTCAGTGTGAGCTTGCTGGGCCATGTGGGTGGTGGATGTTGAGCTGTGACTACCACTCCCATCATGCTATTGCCTACACCCCCCTTCCCAGCATGCCCATACTTCCTTCCTTTTGACTCTGCTTCCCTGTGGGGTAGTGTGCCTGTGCTGACAGGATGTCTGACAGTGTTGTCCTGGCGTTTGTTTGGCTACAAGTCCCAAGAGTGTCCCTGTGCTTCACACAGCATAACCCAGGGTGGTGGTTCTTTGTGGGATATTTAATTAGAGTGTGAGGCATTGCATTCTCCCAGGTGAGTTGTGTGGAGTTTGTGTTAAGGGGGTGTGTGAGAAAAGCTGCTTGTAACTATGGTCAGAGCTGTCAGTCCTCCTTCCCACCCAGCCAAATATCCCACCATGGAACGTGCTTCAATTGCAGGGAGTGCAAGTTGGCTTTCAGGATGTCAGTCAGTGGTGTCCTGCTGTTGGTTGGTGCACAGTTCCCAGCAGGGGCTTGTGCTCCCCACAGCAGTACCCAGTGTCAGCCATCTTGTCAGTTCTTTTCCACTCCCTGTGATGTGAGCATGGTTCAGAGTGGTGTTGATGGGCCAATTGTGAGGGTGACCAATATCTGTGACTACAACTCCCATCATGCTATTGGCTACACTGACTTCACCAGCATACACAGCATTCCTTCTTTTCAGTGAGCTTCCCTGTGAGGTGGTGTTCTAGTGGTGGCAAAATATCTGACAGTGTTTGTTGGTTAGATTTGTGCCACTGCCTTGCTCTATTTGTTGTTAGGTTTGTACATGTCATGACACAGTTACATATCACTATGAGATGGCATGTATTGTGTTTATCTAACTAACATACACATCTTGGGATGATTATCTTTTGGTTGCTGTGGATTTGCTAAGGGTGCATGGTTTGACTATCCCCTGATAGTGATGTGTGTGTATTGTCACACAATATTGGGTATATTGGTTGTGTACTCACCAGGCTCTGGGATGTTTGATAGTCCATATACGCTCACTGGTGGTAGGATGGCCTGCACCTTCTCCTCCCAGGGCCTGAGGTATACTGGTTTGGCAGGAGGGCCACTGCTGGTGCGATGACTCAAGGCGTAATCCTTCTTGAGTAGTTCCTTGACCCTCCTGCGCATACCACCTGTTCTGGATGTCTTCCTTTGTGCGCAAACATGGTGATTGTGCATTCACCCTGTCGACGATCCTCTCCCACATCTTAGTTTTCTGCGACATGGGGGTCTGTTGGACCAATGTACCAAACAACTGTGGCTCTACCCTGAGGATCTCATCTACCAGGACTTCCAATTCACTGTCTAGGAACTTTGGATTCTTCTTTGGGGGCATGGTGATGGGTGGTGGTGGGGATTGATGTGTGTGTGAGTGTGCAAGTGAGGGTGGGTGAGTGTAGGTTTTGCTGGGTGTATGTGAGGGTGCTATTTGTGAGGTGCTAATGGTGTTTGGCTTGTGTGATGGATGAGTTGTGAGTGTGTCTGTGGTTGCTGTCTGATGGTGTTCTGTGCTGGCAGGTCAGTTGAATTTGCAAAGGATCATGGTAGGGATTTGTGGCCTTTATATGGGTGGAGTTGGGGGTGTGTCTTTGTTCCATGTTTTTTCCCCCCAGTATTTATTGGCTTTGTCATTGCTTGTTTGGCCCTTTTTTTTTGTATTTTTTCCTTTGTATTTTTTGGGCATGTAGGAGACGTTCTTCTGACCGAGTCGGACGCTGCAGTTGTCTCGTGCGAGCTTCTCCGAGTCTTTCATGCTGTCTTTCTGCTGGGTTTCATGTGCGGCGTACGCTTCGGTCACGGAGTATTGGGTTGCTTCGGCTGGGTTTTGTATGCGTGTCGGTCGTACGGCTTGGGCTCCGTGCGACTCGGTCTGGTTTTACACGCATTGCATCGTACTGCGCGGGTCGGAGTTCGCGGGTACGTTTCGGTCGGGTTCATTCCTGGTGCGTGTCGGTCGGTTCGATTCGCGTAGTTTCCTGGCCGGATAGCTTGTTTCCGTGCGGTTCGGTCATTTGGCTTGTGTTCCGTACGAGTCGGTCGTGATTCACATGCATTTCATCGTACTACGCAGGTCGGGCAGCGCCGGTACGTGTCGGTCGGACTATATTCCCGTACCGAGTCGGTCGGTATGTTTTCCGGCACGAATCGGAATCGGCCCCTAAGTGTAGGATAATCTGACTGTTGGAACTTTCCGTGGTAGCCTAAGGGGCCTTAGCAACTTGATAGTCTAATGGTGGTGTTGGTGAGGAGCTCGATGGCAGATGCAGTGTATTCATTTCAACCAGTATCCTATTGGTGGTTTGTCCTGAGGCGTCTTCGTCTCTTTAGAGGTTGTTGGTGTTGCTATTGGAGTTGAGTAGTTTTCTGTCTTCCTCCTCGGCCTGCCTCAGTAGCCACAGTGTCTCTGGGCAGGTCGTTTCTTTGATGTGGTTTTGGTTTGCAACAATTTCAGTTCCTCACCTCCAGTGTAGTTGTGGATTGTTGTGTTGTGTGGTCTAGCATCTGGGAAGGTGTTGGCCTCAATAGGCGTAAGGAAGACTTCCTGGTTTGGGCCTGGCTTTTGGTTCCGGCCATTCTTCCTTTGAGCTTGTCTTTGCTTGCTTTTGTTTTAGTATCCTGTGGGTAGCTCGGGGGACCCGGTGGTCGGTTTGGGTGTTGTTGCTTTTTTGCGAACATCCTTTATTAATTTATGTTTTGCTGCAATTTTCGTCAGGTGGAGCTTTTGTTCCTGGCTTCTTGCATGATGTGTTCCTGTGTTTTCTTGTGTTGCTGAAAGGGGTTGGTCCTTTGGGGGTGGCGTGTTAGGGCACTGGGATGCCCTTTTGAGTTGTGTGCACAGGTTACTCAGCATGGAGGGAAGGGAAGCTACTTTGTCAACAATTGGGCCGCATCCGCAACTTGGTTTATTGTCTTGTGGGTTTTACTGTATGTTTTGGAGAAATGTGTTTAGAGCTCCTAGCTTCCCGTCAATAGCTACCAGAGTGTTCAGTAAGGTTAACGGCATGACCATTATGTCCGATTGATATTGGAGAGCCTCCACCAAGAGTTGCACTGTTTTTGGCAGGCTTGCCCATGCACTTTTGGAGTCTGTTTTGTGTGCCTCCTCTGTTGGTCCTCCTGGCCCTGTGCCTGTTGTTAACTCACCATCTCCTGGTTCCATCCTTCTTCCTGGCGCACCCTGTACTTTGGGCTCCCCCAGGGAGTTGCTCATTGGTTTTGCTGATGAGTCCTGTGTGTAGGTCGCCAGCAGGCCCTCCCATTCTTTCCTGCCGAGGTTCGAAAGCTGTTCTGGATCCTCAGGTTCGTGTCTTAGTATTCTTTCTGGTCTAGGTGGCAGTGCTAGTGTTTGATGTTCTACGTCAAAGTCATTCAACGGTAAAGTGAATTTGTATTTTGATTCTTTGGAGGAGGTCTGGTTAATTTTATGTGACTGCGGGCTTCCCAGCTCCGTTATTGTTAGTGCCTAGGTTGTGGTGCAGTTGCTGTGGTATGTGCTTCCGGGTGTGGGCAGCTGTTTCACTGCCACCGGCCCGCTCAGAGGAGAGCCGCCTCGCTGGCTCTGGACCATGTTCCTGAGTTGCCATTACTTCCACCACAACCAACTAACAGGGTGTTGAGGTTTCTGCAGTGGGAATGTGGTTTTTCGCTGTGGGTTCAGTCCTGGAGCTGCTGCAGTGGACTGATTGGCCTTGGGTCCTGGATTATTTTTCCTGCTGTTTCTGCTACACTGCAGTTGAAACGGTTGGACAGGTGTCTGAAGGCCCTGGACTGCGGTAATATTTGAGAGGAGAGTGTTGCCCGCATTTTTCAGGAAGTTAAATTTAGTGTGAATCTTTGGCTGGAGAAGAATAGAACAGTGCTTTGTGGCATTAGTTTTTCCCCCCTCCCTTAGTGATGCCTTGTGTGTTGCCTATATCGGAGTACATTTCTATTAAGGAGCCTTCTAGCTGAGGGTCTGGCCTGATTTTGAGCTGTGGTTCAACCATAGTGCCCTCAGGTGACTGAGGCTTTCTTTTGCGCTTGTTTGTGTTTGTTTTGAGCAGGGGGCCTCCTCGTACTTGGCTGAACCTCATAGTTTACCGTGATGGTCTGCTTTGGTGGGGCTTAGTGTGTTCTTGGCTGCTGCAGCTGCCGCAACTTGCTGGCTGAGATGACAGATGGAAGGAGGGTGGTTGGACGGTGATGGGGTGTCTGTGTAGCAGGCCATGCCAGCCTAGCACTGACCACCTCTGCCCCTGCAGAGTAGCTCGCTGGCTCTGGCCACTGTCCCTCACCCC
The DNA here is from genome assembly GCA_963921515.1 of Calotriton arnoldi. Classification (NCBI taxonomy): domain Eukaryota; kingdom Metazoa; phylum Chordata; class Amphibia; order Caudata; family Salamandridae; genus Calotriton; species Calotriton arnoldi. Next base: position 200,834 of record CAWUFW010018882.1, on the reverse strand, counting down.
TACCCCTCCAGTGCCTGTTGTTGCAGGCCTCTGCGCCCTCTATGCTAGGTTGTTTGCGGTTATTTCCAAGGGGCGAGAGTGTCTAGAATGTGGCCTCTGGGATGTACTTTGTTCTGCTCTGTTGTGAGCCCATGGGGCTGGCCTGGATATTGGGGCAGTGCTGGGGAGCTGCTAAGGAACAGCGCTGATACCCACCTCATCCGCTGGTCATTGGTTGTTAGTTGTTAGTCGGCAGATCAGTTGAGATGGGCAGCGATTGGGCTCTTTTTCATGCACTGCCTCTGCTCGCCTCAGGACTGTGACCCTCTGTAGTGCAAAGCAGCAGGGTCTGATCCGCTCTGCTACCAGGGTCAGGAGTGAGAAAAGAGTCAAGTTGATGGAAGCTTGGGGAAGCCCCTACCCTCTCTGCTTCCTCTGCCACCTCTTTGATGTTCGTTCCTCCTTGAAGCTGAATCTGGGCCCTGTGGGCGAGCAAGGCGCACTAGGCAGGTCCGTAGGGTGCTCCGCGGTTCCACCCGGGCTCACACTCAGCAGCCATTGGCCGCACTTTCCAAGCCTTGCTTACCTTACTGCAGCGGTAGGCAGCGGAAGGCCCTGCACTGAGGTGGTCCATTTAGTGGGGGCTGAGGCTGCTGGAAGGAGGTCTGGCGGTGAAACCCTCAGGCAGGCAGACAGTACGGAGCATCAGCAGCTTTCTTCCTCGCTGCCTCTCTTCCTCCAGAGTTCAACGACCAGCGTCACCTGACCACGCACCACAGAAGGCACAGGGAAGGATGGGGTGGCTCTGCTACCCCTCACTGTCCTACCCCACCTCGCGCTGTGGCTCTTGTGGTTGCTTTATTGCTCTGTTTTGCTGCAGGAGGGCAGGGGGTTTGGAGGGAAGGCACAGGGGATGGTTTCAGGGTAAGCAGGGCTAGCGGGGCTAGCAGGGTGGTGCCGCTGACGGTTCACTCTCTCTGCGGCCGCCTGCTAATGGTGGCTGCACTTGGCTCTCTTAAGTGATGGACACCGTGCAATTCTGCTGGAGATGATTCCCTCCCCGAACCGGTCAGTGAAGTGGGGGGCTGCTGTCTGCAGAGGTCACGGCGGACTCTGGTGTGATGCGGTGCAGTTACAGGATTTATGTTGAGCAGAGAGTGAAGAGCTGCGTCGCCTCGCCTGCATGCCTCACCTACTCTGCGCACGTCTCTGCGAAACGTCCACCGTTGTCACAGATGCCTGACTGCCACTGTTAAATCTTCTGTCCGATTAAAAATCTGTGATTAATATTGTCCTATGCGTCACCCTACTAGAACATTTTGGGGAGGAATATATGCCCCTGTCCACCAAGATTTCCACTGCTAAATTTTGATTGGTTCCCCTTTGAAGCTGCACTGCTTGCAGTTTTTTACCTTAAATATTTAACCCACATTGGGTGCATTTCTATTTATTTTGATTCTTTTACTGCTTGAAATGGAAATACAGAAGTGTTGGTATTCACTATTCAGAGTACCTGCTTGCTCCCATTAAATGTATTGCAGCAGAGGTGAAAGTCCAGGTACTCTCACTTTAAAATTAAAGAAGTGTGGTACCGAACACTACCTGCCCATTTAAAGCAATGCATTTCTTCAACTATTGCTCCAGATATTCTATGTGGTAGGGATGTATTGTGCATTCACAAAGTAGTACCTGGAGCTGGGCAGGTGTTTTGACAACCGCGCACAGAAGTACTGAGAGGACCAGACACGACATGCACATTCTGAGGTTATTCTATCAGAGTGAAAAAAACATAAGGTAAACAATGAAGACCATCTGGAGGTTACAATTAATATAAAAACACTCCAATTAGCTTAACATGTGCAGCACGTATAATAAACCTTTCCACTAGGCACATACATCTGAGTACTTAAGTTCTTTTTCTAAACAGGACACCGATTGCTTGTGTTACAGCTGAAATAACCTCTGACATGGGATTTTGCCATCCCTTGTTTTTCTACCTTGCAGAAGGATTCATATAAAGCTTGACTCTCAGGTTCAGCAATCTATTTCTAAAAGCTGAAGTAGATTTCTTAAGTACATTATTGATTAAAGTAACATGGATTGCCTGTGGTAGAATTTCTTTCAGTGGCATGATGTTTTATCAACAGATGTGTTCTCAAATCAAGATAATGGTGTTTGTCAGGAGTTTCCAAGAAAAGCATTCTAAAAGCTTTTGAATAGATGAGATCCGCTTCTCAGACAAATGAAAAGAAGCTGAATTACATACGAATCTTTGGGAAAAACACATTTTCTGGGTATCTCTATGAACAGAAGATTTAAGTGTCTACGGAGGTTGGCAAAGACAAGAAATGTTCTGCAAACCAGGGAAAACAAGAAAGAGGTAAACTGTTGAACAGAAGTAAAAGAAGATTCAGACAAAGGTGTGTTGTAGGGTTCCTACCTTTTCAGTAAGACTGTGCTTTTAGGCAACATAAGCTTCAAAACAATGTCAAACTGAGTCCACTCATACCATCAGCATATATGTTGACTTAATTCCTGACTTGCACACAGTGCACCATCTGGGCCCCTAAACTGACACGTCAACAGATGATGTCTGCAAGCTCATAACTTGACTACCCTAATTCCCCAAAGGAAATCATGGAAACTTATTCCACCCTTTCGTTTGTAGCTCAGGCATGCCCAAAGGGAGACACAAGAAGTACACAAATTGACTTTCCAAACATCTATTCAAGCAGTTGTAATCTTGTTTAACATATGTGCCGGGATTACAAGAATGGTGAACAGAATGAATAATTCAACCATCATGCCTTTACATTAGAATATATGAATACATATAATTGCACTCCTACCTAGGACTGCCTATCCTATAAAGCTTAGGGTGTGCGGGTCTGCCAGAATAACTGAGAGTGATCTAACACCTCATTTGCCTGCAGGCGTATGTCATCTGGCTGCCAGCCTTGGTGTAGAAGAGGCGGCCGTCCTCTTTGGGATGTGTTGGAATTCAGCTGAGCTAGAATTCAGGCATGGGGTACCCTTCGACAATCAGTGAAGATGCTCCTTTGCCTAAACAAAGGCATAGGGGCTGATTACGATGCGGCTTGGAAGGATCCGACCGATGGTCAGAGCCCTCCGAGCCGCATCATAATGGGCTCCCCCGGTTTACTTTACAACTGCCTAATTAATATATAGGCGGTAAGAAAGTAAACAGCCGTTCATTACGGCTGGCTTTTGACGGGCTCGTAGAGCCCGTCGGCCAGTTGGAATCTGGCCAGTAATCTCACGGGTGGGCCTTTCTGCCCTTAAGATTACAATGCACAGTTTCTAACATGGTTTCGATGCCGGCCTGTCCAACATGGAAACCATGTCGGAAAGCTTGTTTGGGGGCCCCAAGCAGGGCACCCTTTGGTGCAGGGCCTCTGGTTGTAGGCCGAGGGGGCATCTATGGTGCCCCCCTGTTGATCTCTGCACTTTGTGGCAGGCACCTTGAGGTGCCTGCCACGGGGTGCAGGGATGAACCACACCTCCCATTTCACTATGGGAGCATGCATTATGGTCGGTCTACGACCGTAATGCATGCTCCCATAGTGAAATGTTGGAACGTGACCGAACATGGTTCAGTCACATTCTAATGAGGTGGTTGGGATTGCCGACCGTGTGTCAGTCGGTCCCAGGACCGAGTCGGTCAGAAGCAATTCTGCCTGACATCGAAATCCGGCCTTTAGTGTTTTTTTACAATAAACTGCACTCATTCGTTCCATGCCTAAGTCCTGGTACTCTTGTCATTGTTGAATCTATCCACCCAGCGCTGTCACCGAACGGACAACAAACAACGTCATTTTTTGCAGAGTTCTAAGTACTTGTACAGAGTGTTCTAAGGCCAGGTAATATGCCTATGAAGAAATGTAACAGTAAGCAAACCATATGCAGACAATACACAACTTATCTTGTCGCTGGAGGGAAATCAATCCATATCTCTGGAATATTTCCATGCCTGTATGCAGGATACTGCACAATGGTTAAAAAATAATTTTTGCAATTTAATGGCGACAAGACGGAGATCTTATGCTGTGCAGTTGGAAAAGTTCAACTTTTACTCCCAACTGGTTTTTGGCCTATTCCTACGGTCACACCACTGATACCTTCCGAGACGGTGCGTAACCTGGGAGTTAGTTTTCATGACAAGTTGAGTCTAGAAACTCAAGTAAATAAAACAGTCGGGAGCAGATTTTCCCTTATTAGAGTGCTTCGGAAGATTCTTCCGATGTCACCAACACAGGCCAGAGCAATGATAGAGTGTCATCTTGAGCCGGCTGGAATATTGCAATGCTTTGCTGCTGGAGTCCCCAAGGTATTTGATTGGGAGACTCCAGAGAATCCAGATAATGGTGGCCAAGATAGCCCTAATGAGACCACGACGTTCATCAGCCTCTCAGGCTCTTACGGAGCTCCATTGGCTTCCAGTATTTCAGAGGATACAATTTAAGTCGCTCTGTATTGTTTTTAAAGCTCTGCATGGCCTTGGGTCTAAACCGTTGCAGAACAAATTTGAATGGTATGTCCCCATCCGTAGTCTTCGCTCTTCCTCAGCTAAATTGGTGAAAGTGCCCAGGTTTAGAAGAACAAAATCGGGAGGAAGAGCCTTTAGCATTGCAGCGGCGCAGCTCTGGAATAAACTTCCAACTGACCTCAGACAGATGGAAGACCTGCTGCAGTTCAGGAAGAAAATAAAGACCTGGCTTTATCCCAGAGAATAATTCTAGTCCTCTCTCACTCCTTCTGGAACACTGTCTCTCTTATAGCACCTATGATCGGCAGGGCATACGTATCCCAGCGCCAGGATACCCGTAGGGTTATAGTGCGCTTTATAAGTTTTGATAACATTAACATTAACATCTGAGTACTTTATCGCACAAAGCTGTGCAAGCATATGTATGTTAAAAGTCATCATCTAAAAAGATGTCAACTTTAAACCTGCGCATGAAAATTGGAAGTGTTTGAGCCCAGGTCTATGTAACCTCATGACAGGTGCACATACACTTAAATAAAGGCAAGATTTTAGTTGGTTTCAAAATAGAACATCTCTGGCATAACATTTGCATTATCCTTTAGTCCAGATAGTTTTGTGCATTAGAAGGATTATGACCTAAATTCAGAGCATTAGAGAAAAGCATATTTTAAGGTATGCATACATTTCACAGACAGACAACATCATCTAACAGCATTGTTGGTAGACACGTAGGGCCTCATCACAAGTGCCCAATAATCATTATAAGAGATAAATAAAGGGAGTTAACTGCTGAATCAGAAACACAAGATCGGTGTTTACTCTATATTTCGGCAGTATTTCACCCAGACACTTTGATTGCTGAAATCAGCCTTGGTCTTTCTGCAAAATATGGGGTGAGAGCATGCAGGAATAAGTGTGGAATTTCTGATCTTCACATGTTACTCCCCAACATTGACTGTATGTGATTATTTCTGTGTCCTCTGGAGTTGCTGATACTCCCCACTAGTTGTTGTAAAGCCCACTTAGACGTCTAATTCAATATGATCCCTATCACATGCCATTTTTAACTGAAATCAGAATTCTAAGTAACTTAATAAACGTAGTACCCCAACACTTTTCCCTTGGAATATTTCACCAACACAACCCTGGTGCAATGTATCTGCAGAAGACAGTTGAAAAACAAAACCTATGAAATCCAGTGAGGTAAACACTTATCCCACATGTAACGCCTTATGCCCAGCTGGAAAACATCTGAAAGGAGGTATTTATTGCTTCCATTAAGTGCCCAACCCAGTGGAAGCAGTCTTTACTGGGTGTGGTAAATGCCACCACCCTTTTCCCACTACTTATAATCAAAACATTATAGAGTGATTCACAACCATTTATGTGCTTCTAAACTCAATTTAGGTGCATAATAAATAACAAATGCAGGAACATGATTATCAGAATTAGGGTTTCTTAACATTGATCCCTGAAGATGGAACGAACTGTCACATAAAACCTATGAAAATTTCTTATTTTCTACAGTAGTAATAGATGGCTAGGAGAGGTAAGTTGAGGTGGGTGATAATTATTTAGGCAATGAATATTCACAAATTAGTAACTTTGTAGGTGTTGACATTTGTACTAATTTACACTACTTGTTTTTTTTTCTTTCCTATTGATCTGCATAAATATAATCCAGAAACGGTGCTGTAAGTTTTTAAATGGGGTGTAACAGTACCCGGTAACTAATGTATTTCATACCCAACCCATATTTCATTGGTGTGTTGGTGTACAGATTTTTCCACAATATACAAATATATATATATATATATATATATATATATTCACTGAAAAAACCACGTGTTTCAGGGACGTTATAGTTAGGAATTAGCATTTAAAAACCTTAGAAATTCATGGAAAAAACCAAAGGTTACCGAGATGTTATAGCTAGGCTGACATTTCACTCATACAAAACCAGAGAAATTCAGCTGTTATAGTTAGCTGAGCTAACTATAACTCGCGCCCCTGCAATTCACTGCTGATGACGTCACATATAACATCACTAATGACATGGCCAGTGACATCACTCATGACATCACTAATGACATCTCAAATGACATCACTCTCACAATCACTCACTCTCACATACAGTTATTAAAAAACTCCAACACTCAAAAATACTGCCTTTCACATATGCAGTTACTCATCCATATACCACTGAGATATCCATTCACTCACCGACACAGCCATACGTACATTCACTTATCCATGCAGCCCCTTGCAGACACACTCATGAACCCTTACACCTAGTGAATCACCCACTCACACATCCATGCAGGGAGTTCCCCGACCCCACCCACCCACACAGCCACTCAGGCACCCATACATGTACTCAGACAACCAATCAATAACCCATATAGACACTCATGTAGCAATTCACCAACCTATGCAGCCACTTACACATCAACTGACACACTGATACAGACATTCACACAGATTAGTCACTCAACTATACATTCACCACTGAGACATGTATAATCGCTCACTTATACAGTCAGTCACGCACCCACTGAATCATCCATACAGACACTCATACACCCATTCATTCTTCAATACACCTTGTGGTATATATATATATATACATATTATCTACTGGCGGTCGCCAGTAGATAGTTATAGTTAGGACCTATTATCCATAGGTAATTCGTAACATTCTATTCCCAATAACTTTGGTGTCGTTTGACGAATCATCGCGAAATTTTCAAAACTAGTGGGGCGCTCCGGTCCGCTCCTGTCTTGAAAGTTTCGGGGTGATTCATCAAGCAGGGGCCGAGAAAAAAGGGGGGTCCCAAAACATGTTTTCTCCATGTTAATTCCCATAGGAAATTTTAGACACAGCTACAGCCTGAACTGCTGAACGGAATTACACCAAATTTTGCAAAAAGGTAGCGCTTGGTTCAGAAAGCGACCTTTTTTAAATGGTGTAAATCCGTTCAGTAGTTGCGGAGAAATTCAAAAATAAGAGTGAAAAATCAATTTCCCATAGGAAACTTTATGCAAGGCTACAGCAAAAACTGCTGAACGGAATTACACCAAATTTGGCAAAACGGTAGTGCTTGGTTCAGAAAGCACCCTTTTAAAAATGGTGTAAATCCGTTCAGTAGTTGCTGAGAAAATCCAAAATAAAAGTTTTGATATCTATGGCCGCGTGGATACGCGCACCCTCCCGATCACGAGCTGCATGCTAATTGGCTGTCAACACTCCAAACCAGGAAGTGTTGGCAGCCATCTTGTGCCTCGGTAGAACCGAGGCACAAGAAATCAGTAAAACAAGTGCGCAAAACGCAAAAAGGGGGCAGGGTAGAAACACCCTGACTCCCTAGGCCTGCTCAGGGGGTCCCACAAGGACTTAGGGTGCGCGGATCCCGCCGAGAAAAAAAAAAAACGAAGCGCGTTGCAGAGTGTTGTAAAAAGGGGCGTGGCCTCTGAACACCTCTCTGCAACGCAGCTCTCTAGCGCATACTGGAGGTATCTGGTGGGCTAGTTGGCCCCTAGGGACCCTCAGGATTGAGGAGGAATTAATTCTCCAACTTAAAACGCGCCACAGGGCGTGTTTGCAGACATGTCACCTCAGGCCCCACCCCCTTCCTTCACCATTGTGCAAATATTCCTCTAAAATCAGCCGAACTACGAATTCCGATTTACTCACCTGTTATCAGGAGAGACCTCAGTGCTGCATCTTTGAGCCCAGTACTGATCCTGAAAAGTAATTTTAACCGTACTTACCAGTAACTTGAATTTCCTTCCATAGGCTAACATTGACTGGTTTCACTTGGAAATTCTTCTAAGTGTGGAGTTTTGGAGCTTTATAATATTCCTCTAAAATCAGCAGAGTTACGAATTCCAATTTACTCACCTGTTATCAGGAGAGACCTCAGTGCTGCATCTTTGAGCCCAGTACTGATCCTGAAAAGTAATTTTAACCGTACTTACCAGTAACTTGAATTTCCTTCCATAGGCTAACATTGACTGGTTTCACTTGGAAATTCTTCTAAGTGTGGAGTTTTGGAGCTTTATAATATTCCTCTAAAATCAGCAGAGTTACGAATTCCAATTTACTCACCTGTTATCAGGAGAGACCTCAGTGCTGCATCTTAGAGCCCAGTACTGATCCTGAAAAGTAATTTTAACCGTACTTACCAGTAACTTGAATTTCCTTCCTTAGGATATCATTGCCTGCTTTTTGCTGAAAACGTTTCTAAGTGTCGATTTTTGAAACATACAAATATTCCTCTAAAATCAGCAGAACTACGAATTCCGATTTACTCACCTGTTATCAGGAGAGAACTCAGTGCTACATGTTTGAGCCCAGTACTGATCCTGAAAAGTAATTCTAACCGTACTTGCCAGTAACTTGAATTTCCTTCCATAGGCTAACATTGACTGGTTTCACTTGGAAATTCTTCTAAGTGTGGAGTTTTGGAGCTTTATAATATTCCTCTAAAATCAGCAGAGTTACGAATTCCGATTTACTCACCTGTTATCAGGAGAGACCTCAGTGCTGCATCTTTGAGCCCAGTACTGATCCTGAAAAGTAATTCTAACCGTACTTACCAGTAACTTGTATTTCCTTCCATAGGAATCCATTGTCTGGTTTTCAGCAGAAAAGTTTCAAAGTGTCGATTTTCACAAACTACAAATATTCCTTAAAAATCGCCTGTATGACTTAAACGCATTCTTTCAACTGTTTACAGGAGATGCACCAGTGCTGGATCCAGGATCCACCACTGAGTAAGAAAAAGTAACGATAACACTACTTACCTGCTAAGTGAATTTCCTCCTATAGGATAACATTGGTGATTCTATGTGAAAAAGTTTCTGTCAACTTTTAAAATACAATAATATTCCTTAAAAATCACTACTGTAACCAAAACGCTTTTACTCAACTCTTTACAGGAGATGTCCCAGGACTGAATCCAGGATCCAGTCCTGTGGTTAGAAAAGTAATCCATAAAGTAACTAATTGCATTTAACTAGAAATTCACTTTGAGCTCAATGTTGCATTGGGTTTGAAATTGTGTTGCCCATTGCAAGAACTGTAACTACTGTCTATTGCCTATTTGCAAAGTATTTAAACTAAAGTAATTCATTCTGAGAAAGTATATTTTGTAATGTAATGTATAATGTAATTACAATGTAATTTAAAAAATAAAATATCTAAAAATAAATAGTTTAAAAAAATGTAGTAAATCAGTATCAAAAAAATAAATATAGCAATTAATACATTTAAAAATTGTCATTTACAAAACCTTTGAAATTCACTGAAAAAAACCATAGGTTTCAGACATGTTATAGTTAGGAATTAGCATTTAAAAAACCTTTGAAATTCACTGAAAAAACCATAGGTTTCAGGCACGTTATAGTTAGAAATTAGCATTTAAAATACCTTACAAATTCACTGAAAAAACCATAGGTTTTAGGGACAGTTATAGTTAGTTGGACATTGCACTCGTACAAAACCCGTGGAAATTCCCCGTTATAGTTAGTTCAGCTAACTATAACTCGCGCCCCGCAATGCACTGCTGATGACGTCACATATTACATCACTCATGACATGGTCAGTGACATCACTGATGACATCACTGATGACATCTCAAATGACATCACTGATGACATCACTGATGACATCATCCACGTGATAATCTGATGCACCTCCTCACACCCTAATATAACCTTTGATACACCCACTCTAAATTACAGACTGCCATTCGCAAAACCATAGACACTCCAACACCAATAACTACATACCCACTCACTGATTCTTAGGTCTACACACACATCCACTCACTCACCCGTACAGTCACTCATACTTACGGTCACTCAGTACAGGACTATCATATGCACTCATACTCCTATATAGACACTCAAACACCGCCACTCATCCATAGAGGTACTCACACACCTAGTCAGTCATGCAAATAATTAAACACACTGCCATTTACTCACCTATACAGTTATACACACACCAGCTCACTTACTCATACAAATACTAGCACATTCTTACGCTCTTATACAATCACTGATACAAGCACACACTCATCCATACAGTCACTCTCACAATCACACACTCTCGCTTATAGCTATTTATATACTCCAACACACATATATACTGCCTTTCACATATGTAGTTACTCACACATGTACCACTGGGACATACATTCACTCACTAACACACTCTTACACACACTTACCCACCCATACAGTCTTTCACAGGTGCACTCTTGAAACCATCCACCCAGTGAATCACCCACTCACACATCTATGCACAGAGTCGCACACACCCCACCCACACAAACACTCAGGCACCCATACAGATACTCAGACAACCAATCAATAACTCATATAGACACTCATGTAGCTATTCACAACTATAGCTGAACTAACTATAACGGGGGAATTTCACGGGTTTTGTACGAGTGCAATGTCCAACTAACTATAACTGTCCCTAAAACCTATGTTTTTTTCAGTGAATATATATATATATACATACATATATATATCCATGAACAGCAAAGCCACCGCCGCCACTCCTCTCGCCCCGGGTGCTCACTCCTGCGGTGGTGAGCCGCAGTCAATTGAAATGAAGAGGCATGTCCTTCTCATGCCTGAGTGGAAAGCACACACAGGAGCCGTATTCGAGTAAAGTGCTTTATTGTGCAGACCCCCTGCACCGACAGACGCGTTTCGCCTCGCGGCTTTGTCAATGTCAGTTTAAACTGTGCAAAACCAGCAGTATTTCATTGCTCGACATGTCACATGATATTGAAATAGTTGACGGACTTCCATAGCTTGAATGCTAAAATTCATGGCGGCCATCTTAACACATGTCTTTCTACATTTCTAAGCATTACTGCCGTAAAAAAGTGTTAAAGTGCTTATTAGTGAATTAAAAACTGTTACACATAGGTGAACATTGTTTTGTCAACAATTTGCAAACAAATATGATGATTATTATCTTGCATATACATACAGTTCATTGTGTTTTTTATATAAGGAAAATTAATATTTATAATTTCTTTCACATCCTGTATGTTATTTCATAAAGTTCACTCTCTTGTGTGTTTATTAAGCCCTGAATGGGCATTCGCATGTCAGGTTTTTTAGAGGGAAGTGAGGAGTACGGAGAGGTGAAAAGAGGAAAACATGAGGAAGAAGGGGGCAATCCTAGTTACAGCTATGGCACCCCTACTATAGGTGTACCCAAAGTTCCTCATCATTATTTAGCCCTATTGGGGCCCTTGTTTGGAGATCAATAATGTATTTTGATTCCAAAACACGCAATTTTTTAATTCTGTCACCTCCTCTCTTCAACCCCTACTCTGTCTATACAGAAGAATTTCAACTGGTCTCGATTGCTTTTGTGAAACTTTTCAAAATGGCGTGCAACTGGATAATTTGTATCCTTGTTTGTAATCGCACGCATGTGCTCAAGAACACGTTTTTTGGTGGGATGGATTGTGCATACGGGAAGGTGGTTTCAAGTTTGTTAAATAACCCCAAGAGTATCCCGTAGGAATAGATCAAATCTCACTAACATGTCGGCCGACATTGTACGTGATAGGGAGGCGGCAGCCATGACCATGTTTTCTGATAGCCTCCCGATATCATCTAATATTCGTGACAAAAGCAGCACGGACAGCAACAAGAACGATAGTTCCTTAAAAGAAAAATATAAAATACTTGAAAAAAGTTATGCAGTGAGCAGAGCAAGTGGTGGGAATCGAGATCCCTCCAAAGATATATTGATGTTAATCGGATCCCAAGGGGATTGAGGATACTGACGGCCCCCAGTTATGAGAACCCTAACCCAGTTCTTATGAAAGAATGGGCGGAAAGCAATCTTGAGTCTTCACGGAGATTAGTGTTAATTCTCATTAAGTATGCTGATATCAATCGTGCCCAGCTACTCAAGGACATAGAGGAAATTAATGATGACCTTGATAAAATCGAGGAAACTGAAGAAAAAACTAAATTGAGAAATGATATGACACTTAGACTCAAGAAAGAGGAGGCAAAAATCATGGAAAGAAAAGCATTTACATTCCAGAGGGACCGTAATGACTACGAGCTGGGGCAAATTTTTATCTTTGCTAAAAAATATGACGCCTTACGAGTTTCTAAATTCAGAGCCACTGAGAACCCCAAAGTCCTTAATAAAAACAAGATTACTGCTGAAACATCTCAGTCAGACATAAGTTCGGCAGGAGGCAGCGAATCGGACTCAGACATGCGAAGCACAGGTGTAAACAGGCAAGCACCCAAGCCATCACCGGGGGAGGAGATACATTTTTTATGCCACGAAAGGAGGCAAACCCTCCGCCCCAGACCTCAAAGAGACAACAGCGAAAGCATGCCAACTACAAGCGGAGGCAGAGGCACAAAGCCAGTAGGAGGCGCTCAGAATTACAACAAAAAGAGGGGGAGGGGCCAGTGGACAAAGAAATAAATAACAAGACAGGTATCAACAAGACCATTGTAAACCTAACACAAGTAAAACTAACCGGAGATGAGGAAAATATTTTGAGATTAGGTTTATCGTTCTCCCCCGGATGTGACTTTGACTACGCTTCCACCAGACTTGATATTTACAAAGCAGTAAGAAAATTGAAATTAAGGAAATTTCATGCGCTAAATAAAAAACATTTTAAGGCGGGGGACAAAGGAGAAGACAGTGGCTTATCGCAATCTGATGTCCCTATTCTTATGGAGATGCAAGAATTATGGGAGTCTGAAGGCGCAGGATATAGCATGCATAACCAGTCAGGGTATGGCGTCATAAGCCCAGGAAAAACCAAACAACTGACTCCATTTAAACCAGTGTCCACGTATAATCCTATTACACCTCAGGATTCATTGGATGTCTTCCATGAAAATGTCACTGCGCAAATTAAAAAACTGAATAAAGAAACCCTAAAGAAGCGGTGCAAATACAACAAACAAAATCAACAGTACGAGGCCCTTATCAAGAAATTTAAATTGGAGAAAAATATGGTCATAAGGAGCAGTGACAAAGGGGGAAACATTGTACTTTTGACACGGGATGAATATGATGAGGCATATTCACAGCTCAAAGACAGAGAATGTTACATACGCAATACGCCTGCAGCTATGAAAGAAGCCTATAATGATTATCACAAGAAACTGATGATGTGGAAGAATAAACAATTGATTATGGAGGATGAATATAAATATTTGAAAAAGGATAACCCGGTAACCCCTTCCATCTATTTCATCCCGAAAATCCATAAGGACATTAATAAACCGCCTGGCAGGCCAATTATATTCGCCAGGGATGGGAGCTTGGAAAAGACATCAGTATATATTGATTATTTCCTACAGGACTTTGTAAAATCATTACAGTCTTATGTACAAGACACAGGGGACTTTTTACGCAAGATCAGAGATGTGGTTTGGAAGCAGAGCTACTGGATGCTAGCATTGGATGTGACATCCCTCTACACTAGTATTAGACATTGTGATGGCATACGAGCGGTACAATATTATCTTTCAAAAAGACCACCACAATACAAGGACCACAATGACATGTTGATTGAGATGTTAGATCATTGCTTAAAGAACAATAATTTCATCTATAACAATCTCATATACCAACAAATAAGGGGTGAGGCCATAGGGGCCAGTTTTTCTCCCAGCTATGCCTGTCTCCACATGGGCAGCTGGGAGGAACTGGTCTTCAAACGGAGCTTTGGCAAAACACTGGAGGATAATGTAATTGTATGGCTGCGTTACATTGATGATTTATTTGTATTGTGGGATGGTACCAAACAGCAGGCCGATGAGTTTGTGACAGAAATCAATGATAATTATCTGAACCTCCACTTCACAGTAACTATGAGCCAAACATCTATTACTTTTTTGGATACTGAGATATTCATACACAATAACCAAATTGAGACTAGGCTCTATAGAAAAGACACCTCTGGAAACTCCACTTTACATGCAAGTAGTGCGCACCCGGCACACCTCATAAATAGCATTCCGTATGGGGAGATGCTGCGCCTCAGATGAATCTGTAGAAACGAACAAGATCTGAGGGCGGCACAGGCATGTAGCAAACAGAGATTCCGTGAGAGGGGATACTCTGACAATATCATCAACAGCGCTATCATTAAATCTATGAGGCACAGTAGGGAAGAGCTCTTAAAAGACAAGAGGGAGGTGGTCCAGACAACATCTCAGGAAGGGATGATTGACAAAGGAGGTATTGAGGGTGACATTAACCAATTTAGAATCATCATGGGATATAGCAGGCAACATGCTAGCCTCCACAGAATCATTAACAAAAATTGGCCCGTAATTCTGAATGATCCAGTAATTGGACCCACGTTACCACGTAGGGTGTCCATCACGCATAGTAGGGCCCCTTCAATGAGGGATTCTCTGGTTAACACAAGTCCAGAAACAATTGACAAGACCAATTGGTTGCAGACCAATAAAGGGTTTTTTAAGTGTGAATCCTGTAAGGCTTGCCTCCATGGGGTCAATACTAAAACATACAAAACCCCCTTCAGTGACAAGGAATATAAGATCCTAAAACTCTTAACGTGCAAAACAGAATATGCAGTATATGTACTGAAATGTCCGTGTGAGCTTCAGTACATAGGTAGCACGAAGTTATCTGTAAACAAACGCATTTTGAAATATCTTCGTGCTATATCCAACCAAGACAATACATATCCTGTGGCACGACACTTTAGGGAGTTTCACAACAGCAACAATGAGGGTCTCAAATACTATGTGGTAGATGCAATCCCACCTAGCAGAAGGGGAGGCGACACGGAATCCAAACTGCGTAAATTAGAGACAAGATATATTCTCCAGTTTGATTCCAAATCCCCAGGGGCATTGAATGCAACAGAGGATTTGCACACATGTTTGGGGTAAATGACAACTTGTTCATTTTATCTATGTATAGATTGTAATGTTTGTTGTATATTTTTATGTGATTGGAGCTCCTTTTAACCTTCTACCTTTGTACTCTGGATTACCTTTTGGTTATATATATTAAGTTTTTTATGTATAGTGATGAGGTACTATATATTTGGTTTTTATGCATTTCTATATTTATGAATTTATATTTATATATTTATATTTATTTATATTTTTATATGTAGAATAGTGGGACAATTTAAAACCTGTGCACAATTTTATATTAGTTTGACAGGAATCCACACACTACAAAGGTTAAACGGGAGACAATAGGTTGGAGGGGGATATTGGGGTCTTATCACATGACATATCCCAAACATTTTAATAAGTAATTTCTAAAAACACTGAGGACTCGGGTGGAACAGGAAAACCCTCCGTGTGAACCCAGATATGGATCTATATACCTAATATCCGCCTAAAGGTTGCCCTGACACTGCAATGAGGATTAAGTAATATAGTAACTATCTTATTAAGTCTCTTTTTAACAGACACATGTATCAGGTCAAATTCATCACAGAGGATAATCTTTACACGCACATTTAGAGGCTCCATAGACATATACAAATATTACCGTTAGAAAGCGGATTTAACCCTGAACACAGCAATTCGTTGCTCCAATATGTGTTACTCAACATGCAAGTGAATTTCATGGTAACAGTTAAAAAACAGAAGTGAGTCAACAGGGGTCCTATTTTATAAATTTTGGGATTCCTAAATGGGGACAATATACTTGTTCTTGCTCTCAAAGAGGGAGGTTGACAAACAAGTATAAAGCATTTATGTCAATATCAACTGAATTCGGTTTTAGCAGCAGGTTAGCATTATTTTGCACAAAAAATCTTTTTGATATGAATATGATGTTCATTTTTACCGCTGTTTTTACCCTTGTGTCCTTAATTGTATTTAATATTGATTTTAGAGCATATCAATATTTAAACTTGCTGTTGGTTTTTAACTCAAGATATGTAATGTCATTGAACTACAAATTCTTTTATGTCTATGAGCGCCACACTCACGTGTTTGATTTAGAACTGCACTGGTCATTTTAAAAACGGAAGTTCAACACGAGTACAATGTCATGTGAACAAGGCTCGGACAAGCCGAAACGTTATGGCGGCATTGAGAAATAAATAATTAATTTGCACTAACCATTTGGTCCGTGTCCGTTGTTGGAGAGAAGAACCTCAAAGCTCAACGCGGAAAGCAGTGATATATATATATATATATATATATATATATATATATATATATATATATATAAACACTCATAAACTTTTTGGAAATACTCACAGTCACTGGATGATGTCATCAGTGATGTAATTTGAGATGCCATCAGTGAGGTCATCGGTGATGTCACTGACCATGTAATGAGTGATGTAATATGTGACGTTATCAGCAGTGCATTGCAGGGGTGCGAGTTATAGTTAGATCAGAATTTCTAAGGTTTTTTAAATGCTAATTCCTAACTATAAAGTCCCTGAAACCTGTGTTTTTTCAGTGAATTTATGTATAAGTATATATATATATATATATATATATATATATATATATATATATATATATATATATATTCATTCCTCCAACTTTCACCCGAGGTGCCGAACTCACAGCGGGGGCTGCCTTTACGTGAAGGTGAAATCCACGGTATAGATTCTGCTCAAAAAGGACAAGGAGCACTCACGGGGTGTGTTAGTTGCTGCTTTAATTCAAAGAAACGCATTTCGGCAGGAATGCCTTTTTCAATGTTTTCTAATTAAATGCAAAACAGCACGCAGAGTTCTGATCATTTTAAAATGTCCCAATCTCATTCCAATTGGCTTGTTTAGTATAGTGAACAGTGACAGAGGACTGCATGTTCTCCTGTGAATGCCTTTAGCATAGTCGCCATGATGGTACAGTGTTTATTGTTCTTAAAATATTGGCCTTGATATTATTCACTGTGATTCAAAATGTCATGCTCTATGCAACTTTTGTCCATCAACTCATGCTTGAATAAACACATATTTCTGCCCTCTGAATGTAATTGGCATCCACATTGGTGTATTGGCACCATCTGTCACTATCTTTTGCGTGCACACAACCCCTCGCTTGCCACATTTTCCAAATTAATACCTGCAGGGCCCGGTTTGGATAACTGGACATCCTTGAGTTCAATAACTCAGCCAGCAGAGCAGCCATTCATTTTCCTATGGCGGTTCAGGCTCGGCCTTTCAATATTCATTACTCCAACTTTCACCTGAGGCGCCGAACTCACAGCGGGTGCTACCTTTATGCTACCTTTATGTGAAGGTGAAATCCACGGAATAGATTCTGCTCAAAAAGGACAAGGAGCACTCACTGGGTGTGTTAGTTGCTGCTTTAATTCAAACAAACGCGTTTCGGCAGGATCACTTATCCCAGCAGAGACTGTCTTTCACTCTTCCTTCACCCACTGTGGATTTTATTTTTACTGTACATGAGGAATTGTTGTGAGCTGAAGCTGCTGGGGCCCGCGTTGGAGAAGTCAAGCCTCTGGGAGGGCCTCCCTCACTGGGAGCAACCTTGTTTTTTTTGTATTTGCGGCCATGCCCAGCCGCGAGGAAAGCCTGCCGCATCATTGCGGATCCTGGCACCTGGAAATCTGGGTGTCACTGTGGAGCAGAGGTTTCTACACGTGAGGGGTCACGTATCCCAGCAGAGACTGTCTTTCACTCTTCATTAACCCACTGTGGATTTTATTTTTACTGATCATGGACATTGGCACCAACCCACTGGGGAAATTACATTGATTTTGACTGCTTTTACCAGAATGCCTAGTCTGCATAACGCCGTGAGTGGCGAAAGTAAACGCCCACACTGACTGAAACGGAATTGAATCTGTTAAAACAAGGTTTAAACTTCTGCCCAACTAATAACATCGATTTAGCGGAAATAAGGATAGATTTGTACAAATACGTTCGAAAAGTGAAATTGGCCAAACTCTTCTTAGAGAATCCAAAGATGGCACAGTACAGTAAAAAAGTCACGGTACCGAATATGGAACTCATGGTAAAGGATGCAGAGAGCTTTGTAACTTTGATGGAATTAGATCAAGACCCTGGGTGTGAAACGAGAGAACTAAGCAAACACTGCACACAACTGGGAGCAGGATGCAGCCGAAAAAGCTCAATCTTAATTTTATCCGCAGCTTGTGCAGGGCAATAAAATTGATATGTTTCATGATTGTGTAATAAAAGATCTTTACCATTTGAATTATGCTAAAAGACGGACAATCTTTCCCGAAGTGAACGTATTTCATTACAGAATTTGAAAAAGGATGATACAATTGAAATAAAGATGGCAGATAAGGGAGGAAATGTCATCATCCTGGAAAAGAAGCCTACATGCGGGAAGCATATTCGCAGCTGAGAAATAAAGAATATTACGGAAAACTGAAAGAAAATCCGATAATGAAGTGGAAACAGGAGTTGGCTGTGAAACTAAGCTCCTGGATGAATAAAAATCTATTGGATGAGGATGAGGTAAAATATCTGAGTGTCGAGTATCCGAAAGTGGTGACGATATATTTCCTCCCTAAAATTCATAAACATCCCACTAGACCACCAGGGAGGCCAATAATATCTGCGAAAGGAGCATTATTGGAGCCTATGGCCAACTTTTTGGATGTGTTTCTGTTACCATACGTCAAAGGCTTGACGTCATATTTGCAAGATACAGGAGACCTGCTGAGACATCTGCAGGAAACACCTTGGCTAACAACATATAAATGATAACGATGGATGTGATATCATTATATTCCAACATTAAAAATGACATTGGTTTAAGAGCATGTGAACACTTTTTGCAAGAAAGAAACATCCAGTTCGCAGATCACAATAAAATGTTGTTTGAGATGATTCGGATGTGTTTAGAACAGAACGCATTCATGTTTGGAGAAGAGTTCTATCGTCAAGTGAAAGGTACTGCGATGGGCTTTTCTTTTAGCCCCAGTTATGCCTGCCTCACCATGGGATGGTGGGAGAACATCTGGGCATGGAGAAATGAAAATGATCATCATGTAAGCAAAACGATAGCGTGGTTAAGATACATCGATGACCTGCTAATAATCTGGGATGGAACTAACGAAGAATTCGCCGAATACTTTGAAATATTGAACAACTCAGAATTCAACTTGAAATTCACATATGACATCAGTGATCAACGGGTTGTTTTCTTGGATACTGAAATTTACATCGTAAACAATGA
The DNA here is from genome assembly GCA_963921515.1 of Calotriton arnoldi. NCBI lineage: Eukaryota > Metazoa > Chordata > Amphibia > Caudata > Salamandridae > Calotriton > Calotriton arnoldi. The sequence goes on along the minus strand of CAWUFW010018882.1, from coordinate 181,129 downwards.
AGTACATACCACCCTGCATCGTAAAAGTACAGCAACGAATGCAGTTCTACACGCGGAAAGTTTCCACCAAAGTAGCCTAATCAACAACATCCCCTATGGGGAATTTCTCAGAATTAAAAGAATATGTTCCCAGGAGGAAGAATGGCAAAGAAATCATCGACTGGCAACAGAAAGATTTAAAAAACGTAAATATAATTCAAAAGCCATTCAGACCTCGCTACAACGAACATTGGCAGTACCTAGAACTGATCTGTTAAAAGAAAGACAAGCCCATGATAATGAAGATGAACAAAAATACGTCTAATAACAACATATTCCACGGAAAGTCAACAACTAATGAAAATTATGCGAAAGAACTGACATATTTTACATATGGACCCATCTGTTTCCAAGATAGTGGGAGATCATCCTAACATTACTTTCAGACGGGCAAAAATCTTAGGGATCAACTGGTTCACAGTCACTTTCAAAAGAAAAGGAAACAAGAGACGTGGCTAAAACCACAGGGTTTCTTCAAGCTCACCAATTGTAAAGTCTGTGCAATTGCCAAAAACACCAAAGAAGTAATGATGGCCAACAAACGTGTTTGGAAAATCCAACAACTGATCAACTGTAAAAGCCAATTTGTAATATACATAATTGAATGACCATGTTCTTTAAAATACGTGGGCAGCACAATATGCAAATTAAAAACGTATTTTGGAGCATGTACGTGCCACAATTAACACTGACAGGAGCAATGCAGTTGCCAAACACATGGAAAAAGAACATGGAGGCAAATGGAAAGATCTTAAATTCTATGCCGTGGAATCAGTAGGTATACATCCGAGAGGGGGGGACAGAGAAAGAACTTTAAGGCAGAAAGAATCACGACACATCCTGAACTTTCGGACCCTCACTCCTAATGGATTGAATCAAGACGAAGAGCTTCATTATCATTTGTAAATTGAACTTGACAATCCCCTCTGATACATATAAGTCCAGAATATTAACTTAATATTGGCCTCCTTAAATTTTAACACACTGGTTTTTAAGCATATAGAATCTTGTTGATAAGGGGTTACTACACATGAACAATAGTGTTTTATATTTTTTTATTAATTTTTTCACTTAACTTTAGTAACACATTTTACATATGTGCACAATATTCTCTGTTAGTGGAAGTAACTGAATTAAGCAATGTATAGTAGAGATGCTGCGGAGAAGTGATGTTAGGTGAATCATCGCTATGATATAAAAAATTGAGAATTGTTAAGCAATGCAACTAGTCTTAGATAAGCCAGTTACAAATTCCAAAATTGAAATGAGAAGTGGTCTCATAGGAAATAAGCTGAGCGCCCACTAGAGGGCAATAGTATGAATTAGAAAATCTACCCACTGGAGGGCGGGATCTGATGCAAAAAAATAGTACAGAATTAACCTGACATACTTGATTATAACTTGATTTATGGGGATTAAAGACGGCAATTAGAGATGTATTTGCAAGCTTAAGTAAAATGGGAACTCAACCAATTTTTTGTTAATTCACAGAGAGCGCAGCAGGGACATAAGAACTCACATCCCCTAACTAGGAGTGAATTCATTTTTGATATATTATAGATTTATAGTGTTTATTTTATTTATTCACACATATCACGTATTGTTTTACCACTTATTGATGGTTATTTATTGGGATGCAGGGTTGACTACATGAACCAGAATGCTCAGCCGTTGGCTGCAGGAAGTGACGTAATCATTGGTTCGGTATGCTTAAAAAGGGTAAAAAAATGCAGTGCCTGTTGGTTTGTTTATCTCGTGAGCAAGGTCTCTGTAGAGACTGAAATGCGTAGAGATGTTTTCTGGCATGCTGAAATAAACTAAAGCTGTAACATATCTGAATACCTCCTTACTCGTGAGTGCGAGCGGAACTCCCGTTGGGAAAAGTGGTGTGAATATATATATATATATATATAGTAGAATTTTCGCCAGCTGATCAGCGCGCAAAAAGAAGACTCGCACTCCAGGGATCGTGATTTAAACAAAGTGTTATTGGCGACGCGTTTCGACCGTTACGGTCTTTTTCACAAGCCAAGTTACACCAACACAAACACCCACATATATAGTATAAAAGTGTAAACATAGAAGACGGACCTCAGCCAGCTACTTCCTGAATAGACATAATTAAAAGACTTGCAATTTGAGAAACATGATATCTCATGACACAAGGAAGACAGACTAACCGTGTCTCATCCTAAATGATATACATTTTGTCAATTACAGTAAAAAAGCAAACATAATACCGCAATTAGTGTATGTGGGTAAACGCACATAGTCATATAAATTAATATGTCAGCAATTACATGAGGCACTTTCCTGATAATGCTAAACAGTCAATAATTGTCAACTTTCATACCCCGGCCAAATGGCCAAATTCATAGGGAGGATCCAGCCTGCCTCGGTCCAAGTTAGTTCCAGGTGCCCATAATTCAGACACCTGATCTTACAAGTGATCGATCATTATTATTGCTAAGATCATTGGATAATGATCGTGTTACCCTCAAAACAAAATGGACAAAGAAAAAGTGGGGGGGGGGCGGGGATAAAACCCTCAAAGGAAAAGTGGTTCAAAGGCGGGGGCAAAAAATTATATTTTCAAAGACATAGTGGTGAGTGAGATGAGTGTTGCAACACAAAAATACAAGAAGGGACAACAAAGAAAAGCAAGAGGTCACCGGAATAAGCTGGCCCGCAGCAACCTAAGAAAGATGGCCTGATCAAATAGTGAGATCTAAGGGAGAACCCTCAAAATAAGGGGTGGGTAGAGCAGTTATGGGATACCTGACTGCTATGTCTAATACATTCTAGGGTTAAAACCTAGACGCAGGCATGGGGGAAATAAAGTGCTGCTTCATGTGAAGATTTTTCAGCCTGCCAGGACTGTGTCTAGGCGGAGAGCCCTCCACCCAAGCACAGAACAAACAGAGAAACCAGGAATCACAATGAGAGCCTACAAAAAGTCACAGATCAAGTGGGGTACTCATCCAATGTGGACGAACAGTTCCTCATCTTCATTCAAACCAAAGGGGTCTTAGTTTTGAGCAGTAAGATGTACTTGGATTCCAGAATCCTCAGTTGTTTCTCTTGATTGCCCCCTCTGGGATTAGCTGCCACCCTGTCAACACCAAAAAAGACAAGCTGTTAACATCCTTATTGTGGTATTTGAGCCAGTGTCGAGCAGTTGAATAACTCAGATCACAATTCCTTATAGCACGTGCATGTTCCAGAATTCGCTTCTTCACAGGGAAGATAGTACTCCCTATGGACATCTTCAAACAGGGGCACATTATGGCATACACACAGAAATCACTATTACAGTTCATACATTTGTCAATGTTCGCTGTCTTCCCTGTAGGTAGTGGGTAGCTCTTCCTGTTCTTACTGGTGCTGCAAGCCTTACACTTCCCACACTTAAAAAAGCCCTTCTGTTGCTGTATCCAAGTTTGTTGTTTGGTCGCCCCCATGTAACTCTTGACCAACATGTCCTTAAGGGACCGTGCTTTCCTGTAAGTCACATTGGGTTGGTCTCTGACTAGTGCTCCTATTACTGGGTCGCTCTTAACTATGTGCCAGTGTTTTTTCAGGGTTTCTCGCACTGCTTGTGCTTCTACATTAAAACTCGTTATCATCCTGATTTCGTTGTTTCCCACACTGCTCTGTTTCTGCACTAGTAATTCTGTCCTGCTACGGGTTGCCACTTTTTCTCTCGCCACCCTCAGTACTCTCTCCGGATAGCCCCTAGTTTTAAATCTAGCCATCATTCTGTCCTGTTCCTTAGAAAACGCCAATTCAGTGGTACAATTGCGTTTCGCCCTTACTAATTCCCCATAGGGGATGCTCCACTTGAGATTAGTTGGGTGGTGGCTCCTTGCATGTAAAAGGCTATTCCCTGCAGTCTCCTTTCTATGGAGGGTGGTTGATATTTTCCCTTCACTGACGCTCACATTGATATCCAGAAACTCTAACTCAGTTTGGTTATACTTCTGTGTAAAGCAGAGATTAACATAATTCCTATCTAGCATCTTAAACAGTCCCCTTAAGTCAGATTCAGAGCCGTCCCAGATTAGGAATATGTCGTCTATGAATCTGGTCCACACGACTATATGTTTGGTTACATTCTCATTCATTTCTGTCCAGACCTGTTGTTCCTCCCACCAACCCATTAGCATACAGGCATAACTGGGCGCGAAGCAACTTCCCATGGCAGTCCCGACCTCTTGCTTGAACCACTTATCCTCATACAGAAAGAAATTATTCTCCAAACAAAATTCCAACATTTCAGTTAGCATGTGAGTTTGGTCATACAAGAATATCGATCTATCTCTAAAGAAATGTTTGCAAGCATTCACACCATCCTTGTGCCTAATGCTGGTATACAACGATACCACATCAATTGTCACCAACCAGTAATTCTGTTGCCATGTGATTCCCTCAATTTTATTAATAAAATCAGTACTGTCTCTGCAGTATGAGGGTAGGCTAAGGACATACGGGAAGAGAAAAGTGTCCAGGAAGATAGATGTATTCTCTAAAAGGCTAGCATTCGCAGATACAATCGGTCTACCACGTGGGTTAGTCCCATCCTTATGAACCTTCGGCAGCATATAAAAACAATATATATATATATATAAGAAAAGCTATATATTGTATGAATACATGAGTGAATGGATAGTTTCTGTGTTATTGCATGAGTGCATATGTACTGCCTGAGTGATTGGATGCGTAAATGAGGAGAGTTTGAGAAAATGGTTGAGTGCAAGACTAGTGCCTGAGTGACTGCATGAGTGAATAGGTAGTGCCTGAGTGAATGGATGAGTGCATGGATAGTGCCTGAGTGAATGGTTGAGTGCAAGAGTATACCTAAGTGATTGCATGACTGCATGGGTAGTGCCTGGGTGATTGTATGAGTACAGGGTTAGTGCCTGGGTGATTGGATGAGTGTATGAGTACTGCTTGAGTGGAAGGATGGGTGCAAGTCTAGTGCCTGAGTGACTGCATGAGTGCATAGGTAGTGCCTGATTGAATGGATGAGTGTATGGGTAGGGTCTGAATGAATGGTTGAGGGCAGAATACTGCCTGATTGATTGCATGAGTGCATGGGCAGTGCCTGGATATTTGCATAACTGCAGGGTAACTGCTTCGGTCATTGAATGAGTGCATGGGTAGTGCCTGAGTGAATGGATGAGTGCATAGATACTGCCTGACTGAATGCTTCAGTGCAAGAGTAGTGCCAGAGTGAATGCATAAGTGCAGCAGTAGTGCCTAGATGATTGCATGAGTGCATGAGTAGTGCCTGGGATATTGGATGTGTGTATGGGTATTGTTTGAGTGGAAGGATGGGTGCAACAGTAATTTCTAGGTCAATGGATGAGTGCATAGGTAGTGTCTGATTGAATGGATGAGTGTATGGGTAGTGTCTGAGGGAATGGTTGACTACAAAAGCAGCACGGCCTGATTCATTGCTTGAGTGCATGAGCAGTGCCTGGATGATTGCATAACTGTAGGGTCACTGCTTGGGTGACTAGATGAGTGCATGGGTAGTGTCTGAGTGAAAGTATGAGTGCAAGGCTAATGCCTGATTCATTACTTGAGTTCACAGGTAGTCCATGAGGGAATGGATGAGTGCATGGGTAGTGCCTGAGTGAATGGTTGAGTGCAAGAGTATACCTAAGTGATTGCATGACTGCATGGGGAGTGCCTGGGTGATTGCATGAGTGCATAGTTAGTGCCTGATTAAATGGATGAGTGTATGAGTAGTGTCTGAATGAATGGTTGAGTGCAAAACTACTGCCTGATTGATTGCATGAGTGCATGGGCAGTGCCTGGATGATTGCATAACTGCAGGATTACTGCTTCGGTCATTGAATGAGTGCATGGGTAGTGCCTGAGTGAATGGATGAGTGCATAGATACTACCTGACTGAGTGGTTCAGTGCAAGAGTAGTGCCAGAGTGTTTGCCTAAGTGCAGCAGTAGTGCTTAGATGATTGCATGAGTGGATGAGTAGTGCCTGAGTGATTGCATAAATGCATGGGTAGTGCCTGAGTGAATGATTGAGTGCAAGAGTATACCTAAGTGATTGCATGACTACATGGGTAGTGCCTGGGTGATTGCATGAGTGCAGGGGTAGTGCCTGGGTGATTGGATGAGTGTATGGGTATTGTTTGAGTGGAAGGATGGGTACAACAGTAATGTCTGGGTCATTGGATGAGAGCATAGGTAGTGCCTGATTGAATGGATGAGTGTATGGGTAGTGTCTGAGTGAATGGTTGAGTACAAAAGCACTGCCTGATTTATTGCTTGAGTGCATGGGCAGTGCCTGGATGATTGCATAACTGCAGGGTTACTGCTTGGGTGATTGGATGAGTGCATGGGTAGTGCCTGAATTACATCATGAGTGCTAGACTAATGTCTAGGTGCTTAAATCAGTGCATGGATAGTACCTGAGTAAAAGGATGACTGCAAGAGTAATGCCTGTGTCATTGCATTAGTGCATGGGTAGTGTCTGAGAGAATGCATGAATGCATGGGTACTGCCTAAGTGAATACATGAGTGCAAGAGTAGTGCCTGAGTGATTGTAGGAGTGCATGGGTAGTGCCTGGGTGATTGCATGAGTGCAAATGCAGTGTCTGGGTGATTGGATAAGTGCATGGGTAGTGCCTGTGTCAAAGAAAGAATACAAGTGTAATGCCAGGGTTATCCTATTATTGCAAGACTTGTGCTTTAGAGAATGAGTGAATACATGGGTAGTGTCTACATGAAAAGATGACTGCCTGCCCGATTACATTAGCAACATAATGTTAGATTTCAAATATTGTAAATGATCAATATTATTTATATTAGAAAAAAATAACATATAATTAAACGTTAAACATTTTGTTACGTTATCATGCATGTTTTATAATGTATTCTTACCTTTCCAGTAATTTAGATACATTACTCAGTAGAACTATTTTAGAGTAGTATTCTCCTAAACAATATTAAAACTCTTTTCAAACTTCAACAGTACCTACTATAAAGAAGAAACAGAAAAACTGTTATTTAATGATAATATATTACAGAAATTATAATATTATATTTTACAAAAGTCAACATAAATTTAGAATTACATACCATTTTCAGATTCCCTTTTTGCTGTTCTCATATTCCACTTAACTTCACTATACACAGTGATTTCAATGTAGTATCATCATTGAAAAGTGGGGAAAAAACAATCAAATTCGATTGTAGAAAATAAAATCAGAGTAGAGCATTATTTTCAATATGTGTAGCTATGTGTTTTCCTATCTGCACTTTCTTAATTACTTCCTTCATCTACATTAACTGTATTATTTATTTCAAATACATTTGCCAAAATGTGGAGTCTCATTTGCATCTGGTACAATATAGCCAACAAATATATAAACTATTTCCTTTTAAACACAACTTTCCAAATGCAATATCAATTAGCCCAAATAGTATTCCAAATTCTAATTATAAATACTAATAGTTTCCACTCCTCTCTAGTTTCTGTTCATATCTTTCCAATAGGCCGATTGATGTACTCAAAACTTTGGCTTCAAAAATAACAAATATGAATTTGGTAATTCATAAGGCAATCATTGCAATGTGTCCATCCTTTATTACACTTTAAATAAACAGTATAGTGTCCAGATATTGTAGTAGGTCCATCATGGAAAATAATAGCCACTGCTGTAAAAGTTCTTACTGAAATAGATATTTGACTTACTTTAACATTTTTGTTGGCAATTTTCTTCCATTTTCTCTACAAAGTTGTAGCATTAAAATGAGATATTTTCCAAATCTTTCTATATGTAATGTAGACAACATCTCTGATCTACAATGTGAACATCTCATGTCCTGATTAGCTGTTTTTATTAATTTGTTAAAAGGTACTGATTTGCAGTCTGGTATTGTCAAGTATATGAATCGTTCTGTTTGTATTTCAGTGGTAGAAGTAAATGAACACTCTTCATATTTATGATCCCATCTGTAACTTAGTTCAAAAAAGTTTTCAATCTGTATTCCTTCATCTTCTAATACTCCAAGCATAAGCATTAAAAAGTCTTGTGCATCTTGTTGAATATTGAGTAAATGTCAAAGAATCAGTACATCTATCCCAAAGATGTCGAACACCAAAAGCAGTATGCATTTTACTTTCTATCAGTTACTAACTGTTCAAATACATGTTGTAGTAAAGAACAGAAACTTTTTCACATTTTCTCATGATATCATGATGAAGATCTTGTAGATAAAAGACAACATTCAGAATCACAATAGCATAACAGTTGATACCTGAACTATTTTCCAACTGGTATCCTACAATGTCAGCAACAGTTTCTATTTTTTTTATTTACACCTTCAAATTACTCCTCATTTGTTTTCTTTTTTGAACCTCAATTTCATCTTTGACATATTTTCGTTTTGGACACACTACAAGTTTCTCATATATGGGATATTCACCTAAATCAGGAGCATAAAGTCTTTTAAACGAGTATACTCTCTTACACAATTTGCATCAGCACTAACCTTTTTCTCATCAAAATCTATCAAATACAAACCAGACAATGTTCTTACTCGAGACAATGCAACATATGCCATTTCCTCTTTGAACACTGTACTTCCAATATTTACAAAAGCACTGTTTATACTTAAACCTTGAGATTTATGAATAGTTACTGCATATGCTAAAGACAGAGGTAACTGTTTTCTGCGAACATACAAATATTTTACAAGCCGAAAAACGTACAACACAATGCCCAATCTGTCTTACCTCTTTAATCTGGTAAAATTTTATAATCAAACATTCTATTCCATCTCTGTTCTGAAATTTTACAAAATCAACAACTTTTCCCATTGCTCCATTTACTAAACATTCTTCTACATTCAAATTGCGCTGTAAAATTACCAGACAGTTTTTACATACATTTAAAGTCTTTTTTAAGCGTGCAGTTTTAGAAAAAGACTTTTCCAAGGAATGCAATTTAGCCTGTAGTTTCTCTGTAAGAATAGTGTTCAATTTTATCAATAGCTGCAATTTCCATTATTTGTTGTTTTTCAAGTTTCGAAAGTTCTTGATTAAATGTAGAACACTCTTGCAGTGTCAGCATTTGGCAAACTATAGACTTCTTTTCTCCAAGCTTATTGTACATTACTTCAGCCGCTGTGTTTCCAGTTGTAAACAAGTTCCTTAGTAGCCGACTTTCTAAAGCTTGTTTACCATGTTTTGTCAAAACACCAATTCTTATGTCTTGAAGAATATTTCCGTAATCTTCATCACTTGCTTGTCGCATATTCTTGACAAGTTCTTTATATTCAAAATGTAACAAAATGTTCACATTTCCAATACTTCCCAAAGATTTCCTTGTGTATTTATGGGCAAGTGTTTTAAAAACAGGTTGTCCTCTTACATGAGTAAGTTGTAGTAGATCTCCAAACACAATTAAATGTTTTCCTCCAAACGAACATCTTAATTTGTTTTTAAAATCTGTTGCATTCTTAAATGTACAAAGGCAAGCCTTATGTTTGAGACCATGCTCACCTCATCAATGATTAAAAATTTCATTTTCTTCAGTACACTTGAGATTTCATAACAAGCTTCTCCAGATAGCTTTTGATATTCCAATTTATTATCATGTTCAACTGGTAGCATAAGTAATCGATGTGAAGTACTCCCTTTAATGTTGTGTGCTGCTAATCCTGTTGGAGCTGTTACAACACAAGATAAATGTGATTCTGTAGTTGTTTGTATATAACTGGTCAAAACTTTAATTAAGAAACTTTATCCTGTTCCAGCTTGACCGCTGATGTGCATTAGAATAGGTTTAAATGATGAATGTTGGCATTCTTTTTTTTATGTAGCAAACCATTTTGTATCCATTCTTTCACTTGTAGATATATGTCTTTCCGTTCAATATTTAGTTGTTCTTCTAACTTTTCCAACTGATTAATATCCTGTTGTGATTGTTGCATTCATGGCTATTGCTGCTTCATTTTCGATAATTGGCTGTCCCAGTGGATCTTGACTTAGTGGAACAGACTATCTTGAGAACTTTCTCTAGCTATTTCAGCTGCAATAGTACTTTCTTGCTCAATCTCATCATTTAACATTTGTAGATATATAGGGAAAATTGTGCACTGAATACTATCTTTACTTGTATTAAAAGAATCTTCATAGCAGTTGAAATCTCCAAGTAATTCTGTTTCACTATGCCAAGGCTTGAAAAGTTGCAGAAGTGCTAAATAGAAATATTCCCTCTTATCTGGACTTTCGCAACAGAGTTTTCTGTGGTTAATAAGATTTCCTTTTGCATGTTTTACCAAACATCTGTCACATCCAATTACTGCATATTTTTCCTCTTTTATATTTTCTGTAACTTTTCTTTTAAAGCTGTAATGTTGAAGTATTTCATACAGACATAGGTTTTCGAGATGTGAACTCCTTTGGGGATAATATGTATCCAACATATTAGTTTTAACAATATCTGTACTTTCTGGTTTATTCTGTGCTAAGTGTTCAATTTCTTGTAATGTTTTCAATACTCTATTTCGTGTGGAGGCAAGTCCTAAACTTACCCAAATGATTCCTCTTGACTTTGAATATAAACTGGCAGAGCTCAAGTGAATCGAACATTCATAGGATCGAATCTCTCGATGGGAAAGCATTTTCAAGCTAAAACTGTACAATTTCTTGCTAAGACTCTTCTCTAGTGAAATTTCTTCCCACATTTCTTTCATCTCTGTCTTTTCAGATTTGGTTATATATGATGTAACAAAACGAGGAACAGCAATTGAATTATCTGCAACATTTTGAATATCCATGTTTGCATTCCACATTTTCAAAATAACTGGATTGTAGTCATTATTATACTTTAAATCTTTGGTTCTTTTTAAGTTGTATGTGTTCTTTGGAGATTTCCGAGTTATTGTATGCCATTCTGCTGACAAAATACTATTTACTCTTCCTTTAGAAATTATTGGACGTGGGAATCCAAAACGACATTTTGTATAAAATTTCCCTTTAGATTTGTATTTTTATTGACAGTATTTTCCACATCGATGACTTTGAAACCGTAAAACTTGTTGTCTCAAGCTCTTTTCTCCTCCTTCTCTTGGAATGGCACAGGTAACATACTGTTCGATGAAAGACAAAACAGTTTCATCAGTATCCGTTCCAAATTTTAAAGCATTCTTTATCCATAATAGCATGTGTATATGAGGCGCATCTATGGCTTGGTACTCCTTTCTCCCAAAAAAATCTGTTACCTGTCCAAGAGGTGGATTATTTTTATTGCAGATAAATGGCAACATAGCTTGAAACCTATGATTAAAATATCTGCACACATTTACTGGATCCAAGGAACACAGTTCTCTAGCTGTCTTCAATTCAATGTTTTTAATATTTGAATTTGCTTCTTGTGGAAACTCAAGTATATCGTCCCGTGCATATTCAGCACAGCTAAGTGTTACAAACCATGTAGGAGTACCTACGTTTCTTAACATACATTTAAGTTCTCCAAGACGATGATACCAATACTCATTGGTATCGTGTTGACACGCCATCAAATCAATTAACTGAGATTCTAAATGTTCATCTCTTTGTTGAACTTTGTCCATGAATTCCTTTGCAGAAACATGTGGAAGATGAACTCATGCTTTTAATATGTGGGTCACTTCATATGAAAATCCTGACAAATCACTTTCAAACAGAAGATGAAATATATATGGAATGCACTGTCGAAATATTGGATCTTCAGAGTACAATCTTGTCAAGCAGTATTCTGAAGCTGGAATCCATACAGCTCGCTCATCAAATCGTCCACCTTCTCCAGTAGGGAATAGCTGTGGAAAACATTGAGCTTATAAACTTTTTTCCCATACACTGATTGGAGTTCCCTCTGCTTCCTTCATTTGAAATAATTCAATACTGTTTCCTATCACTTCTTTTGAATGTAGATGATGTATATTATAATGTTCATAAGTCTCATCACTCCTAGACTTGTCCACTTTTTCTATTTGGCCACTTGAAATTTCTGTTTCATCTTCTAAGCATATAACCTGTTCATCAACATTTACATACTTATAATAAATATTATTCTGTAGCAGATATAATGTAGCCTTTTGAAGTTTATTAGCATCTACAAACTCTTGCATTATTTTTCAACTCTTTGTTGGTACACCATTAACTAGAAAAACTACTGGCTCATTTTCCTCCCTGTCAGTTTCAATATTTTTCTTAAAATCTAAAGGTAAGCACACAACTCTTCCTTTCAGACCTCTTTGTAAATCTGTTGGGGGCAGCTTACCTGTTTTAGGCTCCATACGAACTATAGCCTGAAATGGGTGCACAGATTGAATAAGGATGGACTCATATGCATTCAAATCTGCCAGTTCCGAAGGAATAGCTACCAACTCTAACTTGTTATGTACTGCTCTAGCTGCTATTTTGTTCTCCTCTGATTTGTTGTAACAATATATACAAATACGTTGATCAGTACCCAGCTTTAACCGACCTTCTACCAACAAATAAGCACCAAATTGCTGCCACTTATCATTGCTTTCCTTTTCACTTCTAAAATATAAATCAACATTCCTAGTTTGACTTGTATAGTGAGTAACTCGACAACAAATACAAACATAGGGGCAGATTTGCAATAGCTGGCGCATCCCTGCAGATCAGCAGGGATGCGCCAGTTATTTTGCGTGATATTAGGAACCCCTTGCGCCCCCATGGATGCGCCGCATTTACAATGAGGTGCACCATGGCGCAAGGAGAGACAGATGCATGACGCATCTGTCAGCGTATAGGTGACGCAGTGCTGGAGTCGTGTCGCAAGCGCAACGCAACTCCAGCACTGCTCAGGGGCATCCTATACTTGCAATGCTGCTTCACTCCTTATGCCTGCTACAAGCAGGTGTAAGGTTTTGACGCAGCGGGGGCGTAAAAGTGACTCAGTGAAATCTTGTAGATTTTACTGCGTCACTTTTACGGGGCTTCCTTGCGACGGAACGCCCACCCTGCATACATTATACCTGATGCAGGTATAATGTAGCGCTGGGCTTTACAACGTGACGCATCTCACTAGATGCATCATGTTGTAAATCTTTCGCATAGTGGCGCATTGTTTATGACGCCGCTGCGTCACAAAAGTGACGCAACGGTGTCGTAAAGATGTTGGAAGGGGCTTGTAAATCTGCCCCATAGTTTGGTTTTTCAGATGATACTGTCTTAAACTTTGTGATTTCTTCTGCAAAGTACTTTGACACACTTTTCTTGAAAGACAATATAAAAGAAACATACAAATAGATGTATACCTGTATTTAAGACATCTAGCATCTCCAGGTGCATAACACTGTGGTGTGGATTGTGGCCTCATTGTCGACATTGCTAAGTTAGCTTAGGCCTAGGTGCCATGACGCCTCCTTTGCACACGTTCCTCTGTGACTTTGTTTTTCCAGACTCTGCTTGTGACCGTTCACATTAGAACTGTCTGCCTTTTTGCCTTTCACCTTTTCTCATGTTCTCAGTGGTTTTCGTCTGCACACAATGTACAAGGTCGAAAAACAATGTCCCTTGTTTTTGCTGTTCTAGTCAGCCCCTCGCAGTTAGACATAACATGACATACAGCTGCACTGGAGAAATTTGTGTGCTTTTAATATGGTGAACTCACTGTTGAAGGCACTTGGAGAAAAGCCTTTCCAGGGAGAAGAGCTGTGCTTGTCCGATGATGTAACTCTTGCATCAAGTTCTTGAGGTATGGGGGTCCCCCTGACAAAGCCTGGAGGTCTTCTATTTTTATAATAAACTAGTTACTAGCACGGGGAGGGTGGTAAGGCATTTTAGTCCTATATCCACTGTCTTTATAAAATGATGTCCCCGTTTGTATTCTATGGAATTGTAACCATGCTTACTGTTTTATCTTTATGCATTATGCTGCTACTACTGGCACGTGTACTGTGTCTTAGAGCACGATAGTTGAAATAAACATTTTAAACTATACTGTGTCTCTTAATAAGCACGTTGTGGACAAGTATGAGTGAGTAATGAAAGAGTGTTCTTGCTCCCGCGATTCCTGAAACAGTCCGTGTTCTGGGATGTCTAATCATTGGTAGCTTCGCTGTAGTACGGAGAACGAATGAGACACTACAGCTAGTCGGATTGGGATTTTGGGTACTAAGGTGTATGTTTGGTACACCACTATACACCGAGGTCCTGTTTTCCTGCGCATAGTTCTGTATATGTGCAGAATCCCCGCAACAACACAAATGAAAGTACATGTGGAAGTAAAGATATACCTCAGTCACATAACTATGCAGACCTTAAAACTTCACAGACTGCACTTCCCATTTCAAGCACAGACGTAAAATTATGCGGCATATTTCAAATGCGCCTTTCCACAGACTCATACAAAGTAGCCTAAAAACTAATCCCTCTCCCAACATGTCTTAAGCCTCACTTTTGTGCTGCAGCTTCACCATTCTACTGCTACTCAGGGTGTTGGGCCTACCCAAATATAAAGCAGCAACCCTTTGCATATCTCGGTTGTAAGTCTCACCATATTCCTGAAAGAATGCATGCATGTTTCTGTACCTTTTGCTAGTGGCATTATATATAAAAGAAACATACAAATAGATATATACTTGTGTTTTATACATCTAGCATCTTCAGATGCATAACACGTATGAGAATACATGTGCAAGTACAGACATACCTCAGTCACAACACCATGCAGACCATAAAACTTCACAAACTGCACTTCCCATTTCAAGTAGACACCTAAAATTATGTGAAGTATTTCAAGCATACCTTTCCACAGACTCATATAAAGTAGCCTAATCACTAATTCCTCTGTCAACATGTCTTAAACCTCACTTTTGAGCTGCAGCTTCACCATTCTACTACTACTCAGGGTGTGGGCCTGCCCAAATATAAAGCAGCAACCCTTCGCATATCTCTGTTGTAAGTCTCACCATATTCCTGAAAGCATAAATGCATGTGTCTATACCTTTTCCTAGTGGCATCATATATAAAAGAAACATGCAAATAGAGGTATACCTCTGTTTCATACATCTAGCATCTTCAGATGCATAACACGTATGAGAATACCTGTGGAATTAGACACATACTTCAATCACAAGACCATGCAGACTTTAAAACTTCAGAGAATGCACTTCCCATTTCCAGCACACACCTAAAATTATGCAGCATATGTCAAGTGTACCTTTCCACAGACTCATACAAAGTAGCCTAATCACTAATCCCTCTATCAACATGTCCTAAATCTCACTTTTGAGCTGCAGCTTCACCATTCTGCAACTACTTAGGGTGTTGGGCCTCGCCAATTATAATGCAGAAACCCTTCACATGTATCTGTTGCAACTCTCACTATGTTCGTGAAAGCATGTATGCAAGTGTCTGCTCCTTTTCCTAGTGGCACCATATATAAAGAAAACATACAAATTGATGTATACCTGTATTTAATACGTCTAGCATCTTCAGATACATAACGCAAATGAAAATACATGTGGAAGTAAAGACATGCCTCAGTCACAGAACTATGCAGACCTTAAAACGTCAGACTGCACTTCCCATTTCAAGCATACACGTAAAATTATGCGGCATATTTCAAATGTGCTTTTCTACAGGCTGATACAAAGTAGCCTAAAAGCGAATCCCTATACCAACATGTCTTAAATCTCACTTTTGTGCTTCAGCTTCACCATTCTACTACTACTCCGGGTGTTGGGCCTACTCAAATATAAAGCAGTAACGCTTCGCATATCTCTGTTGTAAGTCTCACCATATTCCTGAAAGAATGCATGCATGTGTCTGTAACTTTTGCTAGTGGCGTCATATATAAAAGAAACATTCAAATAGATGTATACTGGTGTTTTATACCTCTAGCATCTTCAGATGCATAACACGTATGAGAATACATGTGCAAGTACAGACATACCTCATTCACAAGACCATGCATACCTTCAAACTTCATAAACTGCACTACCCATTTCAAGTAGACACCTAAAATTATGTTTTGTATTTCAAGCGTACCTTTCCACAGACTCATACTAAGTAGCCTAATCACTAATTCCTCTGCAAACATGTCTTAAACCTCACTTTTGAGCTGCAGCTTCACCATTCTGCAACTACCTATGGTGTTGGGCCTAGCCAAATATAAAGCAGTAACCCTTTGAATGTGTCTGTTGTAAGTCTCACCATATTCCTCAAAGCATAAATGCATGTATCTATATCTTTTCCCAGTGGCATCATATATAAAAGAAACATACAAATAGACGTATACCTCTGTTTTATACATCTAGCATCTTCAGCTGTATAACACGTATGAGAAAACATGTGGAATTAGACACATACCTCAGCACAAGACCATGCAGACCTTAACACTTCACAGAATGCACTTCCCATTTGAAGCAGACACCTAAGATTATACAGCATATTTCAAGTATACATTTCCACAGACTCATACAAAGTAGCCTAAACACTAATCCCTCTGCCAACATGTCTTAAACCTCACTTTTGAGCTGCAGCTTCACCATTCTGCAACTACTTATGGTGTTGGGCCTAGCCAAATATAAGTCAGTAACCCTTGGCATGTGTCTCTTGTAAGTCTCATCATATTCCAGAAAGCATACATGCATGTGTTTTCACCTTTTCCTAGTGATATCATATATAAAAGAAACATATAAATAGACGCATACCTGTATTTTATACATCTAGCATCTTCAGATGCATAACACGTATGAGAATACATGTGGAAGTACAGACATACCTCAGTCACAAGACCATGCAGACCTGAAAACTTCACAGAATGCAGTTATCATTTCAAGCAGACACCTAAAATTATGTGGCGTATTTCAAGTGTACCTTTCCAAACACTCATACAAAGTAGCCTAATCACTAATCCCTCTACCAACATGTCCTAAATCTCACTTTTGAGCTGCAGCTTCACCATTCTGTAACTACTTAGGGTGTTGGGCCTAGCCAATTATAATGCAGAAACCCTTCACATGTATCTGTTGCAACTCTCACTATATTCGTGAAAGCATGTATGCAAGTGTCTGCACCTTTTCCTAGTGGCACCATATATAAAGAAAACATACAAATAGATGTATACCTGTATTTAATACATCTAGCATCTTCAGATGCATAACACGAATGAAAATACATGTGGAAGTAAAGACATACCTCAGTCACAGAACTCTGCACACCTTAAAACTTCACAGACTGCACTTCCCATTTCAAGCACACATGTAAAATTATGCGGCATATTTCAAATGTGCCTTTCCACAGACTGATACAAAGTAGCCTAAAAACTAATTCCTCTACCACCATGTCTTAAACCTCACATTTGTGCTGCAGCTTTATCTTTCTACTACTACTCAGGGTGTTGAGCCTACCCAAATATAAAGCAGCAACCCTTCGCATATCTCTGTTGTAAGTCTCACCATATTCCTGAAAGAATGCGTGCATGTGTCTGTACCTTTTGCTAGTGGTATCATATATAAAAGAAACATATAAATAGATGTATACCTGTGTTTTAAATGTCTAGCATCTTCAGATGCATAACACGTATGAAAATACATGTGCAAGTACAGACATACCTCAGTCACAAGACCATGCAGACCTTAAAACTTCACAAATTGCACTTCCTAGTTCAAGTAGACACCTAAAATTATGTGGTGTATTTCAAGCGTACCTTTCCACAGACTCATACAAAGTACCCTAATCACTAATTCCTCTGCCAACATGTCTTAAACCTCACTTTTGACCTGCAGCTTCACCATTCTGCAACTACTTAGGATGTTGGGCATAGCCAAATATAAATCAGTAACCCTTTGCATGTGTCTGTTGTAAGTCTCACCATATTCCTATAAGCATAAATGAATGAGTCTATACCTTTTTCCTAGTGGCATCATATATAAAAGAAACATACAAAGAGACGTATACCTCTGTTTCATACATCTAGCATCTTCAGATGCATAACACGAATGAAAATACATGTGGAAGTAAAGACATACCTCAGTCACAGAACTATGCAGACCTTAAAACTTCACAGACTTCACTTCCTATTTCAAGCACACACGTAAAATTATGCAACATATTTCAAGGTTACCTTTCCACAGACTCATACAAAGTACCTAATCACTAATCCCTCTGCCAACATGTCTTAAACCTCAATTTTCAGCTGCAGCTTTAGCATTCTGCAACTACTTAGGGTGTTGCGCCTAGACAAATATAAAGCAGTAACCCTTTCATGTGTCTCTTGTATCTCATCATATTTCAGAAAGCATACATTCATGTGTCGGTACCTTTTCCTAGTGGCATCATATATAAAAGAAACATACAAATAGACGTATACCTGTGTTTATTATGTGTAGCATCTTCAGATGCATAACATGTATGAGAATACATGTGGAAGTACAGACATACCTCAGTAACAAGACCATGCAGACCTTAAAACTTCACAGAATGCAGTTCTAATTTGAAACAGACACCTAAAATTATGTGGCGTATTTCAAGTGTACCTTTCCATACACTCATACAAAGTAGCCTAATCACTAAACCCTCTACCAACATGTCCTAAACCTCACTTTTGAGCTGCAGCTACACCATTCTGCAACTACTTAGGGTGTTGGGCCTAGCCAAATATAAAGCAGCAACCGTTCACATGTATCTGTTGCAACTCTCACTATATTCCTGAAAGCATGTATGCATGTGTCTGCACCTTTTTCTAATGGCATTATATATAAAAAAAACATACAAATAGATGTATACCTGTATTTAATACGTCTAGCATAACACAAATGAAAATACATGTGGAAGTAAAGACATTCCTCAGTCACAAAACTATGCAGACCTTAAAACTTCACAGACTTCACTTCCCATTTCAAGCACACACGTCAAATTATGTGTCATTAAATGTGCCTTTCCACAGACTCATACAAAGTAGCCTAATTACTAATCCCTCTGCGAACATGTCTTAAACCTCACTTTTTTACTTCCGCTTCACTATTCTGCAAGTACTCAAGGTGTTGGGCCTAGCCAAATATTAAGCAGTAACACTTTGCATGTGTCTCTTGTAAGTCTCATCATATTCCAGAAAGCATATAAGCATGTGTCTGCACCTTTTCCTAGTGGCATCATATGTAAAAGAAACATACAAGTAGACATATACCTGTGTTTTATACATCTAGCATCTTCAGATGCATAACACGTATGAGAATACATGTGCAAGCACACACATACCTCAGTCACAAGTCCATGCAGACCTTAAAACTTGACAGACTGCACTTACAATTTGAAAGAGACACCTAAAATTATGCGGCATACTTCAACTGTACCTTTCCATCTACCAATGTACACATATTACTATGCTCAGACTATTTCAATCATCATTTCAGTACGATAAGACAAAGTACAAAACACATCTGTACATTTCGTAACATATTTCAAACATCACACTTCTCTAATAATTTCAAAACTTTGAAAATAATGCTCTTCAAATCTAAAAAGATCACTACAAAGAGTGAAGCACTGCTACATAATATATAACACAACTTACAAATTTGTAACTCACCTTTTAGTTTTAAATAGTATTGCAGAACATGAAATATCAGAAACTCATAAAAGATTTTCTTTTGCACACAATAAATGTAATGCACCACTCTCAACAAGGTAAAACCAGTAAAGGCAAACGTTCCCTCTCTTTCTGCACACAAATAAATGTAAGTAACAAATCAACTTGCTTTCTACATCATTTCTAATTGTGAAACACATTTGTATTGGTTAGACACATGAACCCTTTCTAACTATCTTCTAAAAGTGCCCAAACTGGTTCTCTAATTTTTTGGAGTCGCGACTCCACCTCAGTGCTGCAGTGTAGCGTTGCGATGGAGCCGCAAATCCATACGGGAGTTCAAAAACCCATTTCTAACATTACAATGTTTTTTTTTTAAAACAACAGACTACTTCTACACATACTACTTACTTAGAAAAATTTAATTTAGAAACATATCACTTATATATAAGTTACCATTTCATATTTTAAATCCACAGATAACTTTCAACCCTTCCCCCATTCTGCTTAATCCCAGTTTCCATAATAACAGTTGACTTTTGCAAAATATTACCTTATCCTATCTACTGTACCTTTCAAACATTTTTTTGTCACCAATAAGAAACATGCTTCTTCAGGAAAATAACATGCATCCAATTTTTGAGTGCACAATGTTAATGAACAGCCAATAACTCATCAGCTTTTTCAAAAACAGCATCTTCTCTACCATTTTAGATACCTCTCATTCTACCAACTGATTACCTGAGCTACAGATATCTTTTCATTCCTTCCAGACATCCCTTCAAGATGCTTACAGTATGGATTGTAGGGCACAGCTATGTTTTCTGGTGCAAAAGTATGCTGAACACAGAGGTATTGACAAAGACCTAGGTTTGCAAAATGTGGATATTAAATGGAGTGCACAGAAGGGATTAAAGTGACACCAATTGATGCATTTGGTTAAAACCTTTTTGCATCTCCAACCCCCTGTCCTCATGATTGTGCACTGTGGTGGCAATGACCTAGTCACATTGACTGGGGTAGGTCTGGAAATGCTAATGAAGGATACCTTTGCACAATTGCTGTTGATTTTGCCTCAAACTGTCTTTGTATACTCTAACATATGCCAAAGACAGAAATGGAAGTTGTCAAATCAATTCTGTCCACAGTTTGAGAAAGCTAGGAAGAATGTCAATAAAGCTGTTTCTGCTTACCTCAGAGACCATAGGATAGGCTCCATCTATAACAACAATCTACTTTTTTATATGGATGACATCTACAGAAGTGATGGAGTTCACTTCACAGAAGAAGGAAACAGAGTATTTCTCAACAACCTTAAGCTGTGCATCCGCACTTACATGTAGCTCCAACCAAGTCAGAATTAAAACAAGGGCTCTTTTAGAGCCACCCTATAACAAAACAGTGAATCTTATTTTTTTTAAAACATACATACTTTTCAAATTTTTGTGGATTCTCGAACCCTTCGCCAAAGATATTGGCAAAAGAAAAAACGCTTTTTGAAGAGAAACAAGGTCCTAACTATAACTACCTACTGGCGACTGCCAGTAGGTAGCACATATATATATATGACTGCATATGTAGTGACTGCACTGTATAGCATTTATTCACTTATTTGACATATTTTTGGGCAGTTGACTCGATTTTCATTCATCAGGCTCAGCCCTCAACATGTTAAGATTAAACTCCAGCAACATCTAGGCCCTTCGTCCGCACCAGCACTAAGCTTACAATATAAAACCGCATTAGTTGCACGCTGACAGATACAGAGACTTTGGGATTGGCTTCCACACACTTTTACTAACATGAATGGGTTTCATACATTGTTCCCCTCCTAGTTACGATGGTACACCGGATTCCTCCCACATTTAATTGTGCCACATGGCATTCATGGTTTCTAGGATGTATTCACACACCCACGATTAATGAGGAATACCGTTTAATTTTGTTTTCCATCAGACATAATTTGGGAGACTTCAAACTCAATTCTTGCATTTATTTAGCATTTTTTTAATCTTTTACAATGCAGCCAGCACCGCCATTACACAAGCTTACCTTCTAGTCTGCCACACACAACTGATGTTACAGAACATATGGCCATCTACACCTACATATAGAGGGGTAGTCTTTTTTCTATGCCTGCTACCAAAACTGCTTGTCATTGCTGTGCCTAGTCATCACTGTATGACAAGATGTTTTAATACATGCTGCAAAAGTGTAAAATGTTCTGCCTTGTCACTATGAACATAGTAAAGTCACTCATGTCACTATAAATTGTAAGCCTCTCACCTTAGTGCACTATGTGATCAAGACCACAGGCTTGTGGTCGAAACGCGTCATCCTGACATGCTAAGACAATAAATTATCTTTATTGCATCTTCAACTGGAGTCTGTGCCCTTGTTTGGCCCACTGCGGTCGTTCTCTGGGATCCTGGTTTCATGTTCAAGCGGAGCACGACTGACTCTGCACCACAGACCCCCTCTTTGCCACGAAGGGCTCGTATGATTTCTTTCAGTCGTACGAAGGATTGTCTCTCTGGGAGGAGAACGAAACAAATCACTGCCCCCTGTCCAGCCCAGATAAAGCTGCTAATATCTTGCCACGTAGAGCTGTGCGCCGAGTCGGAGGACCCGTCCAACACCTCGATACCAGTGGGTGAGTGTATGCATGCAAGGGAGTTGGCAGGTTAAAAAGAGGTTATAAGATTGTCTGTCACATCACATTGACATTGACATTTGTATATAATTTATCGACAGCCACAACTTAATTCTGTCCTACACAGCATGTCAAAACAAGCGCTGCAAGAAAGGGAAGCAGCTGCCGATGCATTGTTCGACAACCTTCCAGCACTGGACATCCAACAACGAGCCCCTGCGGCTGTAGGGGCTCCAAGTGGCGATATCAAATCCAAGCTTAAAAACCTGGAAAAACGTATGCGCAATGAACTTACTAAATGGTGGGAGTGCAAGTCCCTGCAAAAATACTGCGATGTAGGACGGATTCCACGTGGCCTAAGGATCATGTTAGCTCCAAGTTTCGACAATCCCAACCCACTCATGCTCAAAGAGTGGGCGGAGAGCAACTTAGGGGCTTCTATGCACCTAATAATGATCCTCATCAAGTATGCTGACATTGATCCAAGGGAACTTCAAGACAAAATTGACAAAATTAATGAGGAACTCGACAGCTCAGACCAAAAAGAAGTTGTGAGCAAAGGCCGTGAGGAAATAATGGCAAGATTGAAAAAACATGAAGAAACTATAAAGACACGCAAGGCATTTAAATTTGCGCGAGATAAGTCTGACTATGAGTGTGGGCAGATTTTCACCTTTGCGAGGAAATTTGATTCAGCAAAAAGACAAAAGCTCAATACTCTACCAAAGTTACCACACTAACATCGTCAGCTGCCATGTCCCGTGATCCAACTGACTCAGCATCAACATCTGACCTGAGTTCCACTGTCGACACCGGCACGGACTCAGAAGACGGCAGCATCACAAGCAATAGAGACCACAGACTGGGAAACAACTTCAGCTTAACGGAGGAATTTGGTTTTTTTAGTCGAAGACAGGCGCCAAACACTGCGGCCACGATTACTGAAGAAACAAAACACAGGCGGAACTGCAGACGGAGGGAGCACAGAAAGCGCAGGAAATCAAAGAGGAAACTTCAATAAAAAAAGAGGCAACTGGAGACGAAAATAACCAGCAACTCCAATACAGTTATCAATCTCTCGGATCTACAACTAACAGAGACAGAAAAACAACTTCTCTCTTTAGGTTTGACCTACTGCCCAGAAAGCAGTTTCAATTACACCACCACTCGAATTGACATTTTTAATTTTATTCGGAAACTTAAACTCATCAAATTTTTCAAACAAAATCATGGCAACACATCCCTACCTTCCAACAGCAGTGTGGGGGTTCACACGCCAGATACTCTTGCAGTTTCAGACATTGCCATCATCAGAACTATGTCTGAGCTAGAATCTCCAAATGACGATCCCTCTACGCAAGTACTATTACATAACGCTGGCATTGACACACCGACCTCCATCAGGAGTCCGTTCAAGCCACCATCCACTTTCACTCCCTCCATGCCTAGAGATGACATTGACATTTACAATGATGTCATTGTGGAAGAAGGCAAGAATTTGCACAAACGAAGAACCCATGCAAAAAGCAAAAAGAATTTCAAATACAAAAATATATGGACCTCATGAGTAAACTCAAAACCAGAACTGATATAATCATCAACAAATCAGACAAAGGAGGTAACATCGTCCTATGGCCTAAAGGCATGTACATGGAAGAAGCCCACAGACACCTGAATGATGACACATGTTATAGGCCTACCAACATGAAGGAAGTGATCGCTAGTGGCAAAGAACTCAAAAGATGCTTGAACAATTCCAGGCTTCAAGGCGCACTCAGCAAAGATGAGTTCAAATTTCTGAACAATGAATTTCCTGTATTACCAATTTTGTACTTCCTGCCTAAAGTACACAAGGAAACATCGCCGGTACCTGGCAGGCCTATTATATCGGCACGCAAAAGCCTTTGCGAAAACATATCGAAATATGTGGATTATTTCTTACAAGAGCACGTCACCAAACTACCTACATACTTGAGAGACACTAGCGATTTCCTGCTTAAAATCAAAAACATTCCGTGGTCACCAGACTGTATCCTGATGTCCCTCGACATAACTCGCTCTACACGAGCATCCTTCACCCTGATGGACTGAATGCATGCCGTGAATTTTTGACCAAACAACCTATCCACTGTTATAAACATAATGAGCTCATCATGTTTCTTATTGAGTGGTGCCTACAGCATAACTTTTTTATGTTTAACAACAAGATATACCAGCAGCTCAGGGGTGTGGCTATGGGGGCTTGCTTTTCCCCCAGCCACGCCTGCCTCCATATGGGCTGGTGGGAGGAGCGGGTCCTCCAGGTCACACACTCTGAAGCTTGGTCCAACAACATTCTTTGCTGGCTACGTTACATAGACGATGTTTTTGTGGTATGGAGGGGTTCTATGGACAGTGCTAAATCATTTATCAATGATATCAACTGTAATGATTTAAATTTGGAGTTCAATGCCACCATCAGCACTGACACTGTAGAATTTTTAGATGTAAAAATTTATGTTTCAGACAACACACTACAGTCCACCCTCCATAGAAAAATCACTGCAGGTAATTCTACCCTTCACGCCCCCAGTTTTCACCCAAAACATCTTATAGCTAGCATTCCATATGGAGAAATGCTGGGCTTGCGCAGAATCTGCAGCAATCCCACAGACCTAGCCAAATGCCAATTGGAGTCTGAATTGAGATTCAAAGCCAGGGGTTACACTGATAAGACTATCACTGCTGCAATCACCAAAGCCAATTCATTTCCCAGAGAGCTGTTACTAGAGAACACATCCGCAGAGACCATTGTTGATACAGACACTCAAGCGGACCTGGCCACTAAGGGATATGTAACTGCACGCCTCATCATGGCTCACAACACTGAGTCATGAGACTCAAATCCATTTTCAACAAACACTGGGGCATTATCAAAACAGACTCCACACTAGGACCCAAAGTTGCCCCTAGGCCTGACATCACCTACAGGAGAGCCTGGTCCATGCATGACACTATAGTCAGAAACACCCCTGAAATAACCAATACCACCAATTGGTTAACTAATGTTAAAGGTTTTCATAAATGCAGCAGTTGCAGGGCCTACAGATTTGGAGTTAACACCACCCAAATCTCGGCAGAATTCAGAAGCAAACCCATAATGATACAACAGAAACTCACATGCAGAACAGAATTCGCAGTGTACATTCTTGCTTGCAGCTGCGGACTAAAATATATAGGGAGCACTAAGCTCCAAGTGCACCTACGGATTTTGCAACACATCAGAGTCATTGTCAACAGTGACCCGACATACCCTGTCGCCAGGCACTTCAAAGAGACACACCAGAACAACTTAGACCACCTTAAATACTGTGTCATTGATAGCATTCCACCACTCAGGCGGGGTGGCAACAGAGAGAAATTGTTGAGACAACTGGAGTCAAAATACATAATAGAACTCAACACTAAGGCCCCGGAAGGATTAAACATCAGTGAAGACCTTTATAACTTTTTATAACTTCTTATAGTGTCCTTCTACAATATTCACTCCAGTCTTGCGCTCTGAGAATTTTGCCAATATGAAATTTTTTAGAAGTCGGCTGACTTTAAGTTAGATGTCCAGTTTTTAATCCACTAGAAACACAGTTTTTAACTATTCTGCTCCAATCACGCCTATTTCTTTAGCGACTGTTTGGATTTTTGTCTTCACCACATCTCACGGCACCAACACTAAGTTTTCCCACTATTATACACTCATTTTTAACTTTACCCATAAGTGACTGCACTGTATAGCATTTATTCACTTATTTGACATATTTTTTGGCAGTTGACTCGATTTCCATACATCAGGCTCAGTCCTCAACATGTTAAGATTAAACTCCAGCAACATCTAGGCCCTTCGTCCGCACCAGCACAAAGCTTACAATATAAAACCGCATTAGTTGCGCGCTGACAGATACAGAGACTTTGGCATTGGCTTCCACACACTTTTACTAACATGAATGGGTTTCATACATTGTTCCCCTCCTAGTTACAATGGTACACCGGATTCCTCCCACATTTAATTGTGCCACATGGCATTCATGGTTTCTAGGATTTATTCACACACCCATGATTAATGAGGAATACCGTTTAATTTTGTTTTCCATCAGACATAATTTGGGAGACTTCAAACTCAATTCTTGCATTTATTTAGCATTTTTTTATCTTTTACAATGCAGCCAGCACCGCCATTACACGAGCTTACCTTCTAGTCTGCCACACACAACTGATGTTACAGAACATATGGCCATCTACACCTACATATAGAGGGGTAGTCTTTTTTCTATGCCTGCTATACAAACTGCTTGTCATTGCTGCGCCTAGTCATCACTGTATGACAAGATGTTTTACTACATGCTGCAAAAGTGTAACATTTTCTGCCTTGTCACTATGAACATAGTAAAGTCACTCATGTCACTATAAATTGTATGCCTCTCACCTTAGCGCACTATGTGATCAAGACCACAGGCTTGTGGTCGAAACGCGTCATCCTGACATGCTAAGACAATAAATTCTCTTTATTGCATCTTCAACTGGAGTCTGTGCCCTTGTTTGGCCCACCGCGGTCGTTCTCTGGGATCCTGGTTTCATATATATATAGTTATATATATATATATATATATATATATATATATAATATATATATACATATATATATTCACTAAAAAAACATAGGTTTCAGGGACGGTATAGTTAGAAATTAGCATTTTCACTGAATAAACCATAGGTTTCAGGGACGTTATAGTTAGAAATTAGCATTTAAAAAACCATAGAAATTCACTGAAAAAACCACAGGTTTCAGGGACGTTATAGTTAGTTAGACATTTCACTCGTACAGAACCAGAGAAATTCGACCGTTATAGTTAGTTGAGCTAAGTATAACTCGCGCCCCCGCAATGCACTGCAGATGACATCACATATTACATCACTCATGACATGGTCAGTGACATCACTGTTGACATACTGATGACATCTCAAATTCCATCACAGATGACATCACTGATGACATCATCCAGTGACTGTGTGTTTCTGTAAAGTTTAAATGTGTTTTATATATATAGGCCAAGGTGTATTGAAGAATGACTGGGTGTATGACTGTCTGAATGGATGATTTAGTAGGTGTGTGACTGACTGTATAAGTGAGTGATTAAACATGTCTTACTGAATGTATGGGTAAGTGACTAAACTGTGTGAAATTCTGTATCAGTCTGTCTGTTGGTGTGTAAGCGGTTGCATGGGTTGGTGAGTAGCTACATGAGTGTCTATATGGGTTATTGATTGCTTGTCTGAGTATCTGTATGGGTGCCTGAGTGTCTGTGTGGGTGGGTGGGGTGTGTGTGACTCACTGCATGGATGTATGAGTGGGTGATTCACTGGGTGTATAGGTTCAAGAGTGCATCTGTGAGGGGCTGTATGGGTGGGTGAGTGTGTTTATGGCTGTGTTGGTGAGTGAATGGATGTCTCAGTGGTACATGTGTGAGTAACTACATATGTGAAAGGCAGTATGTGTGAGTGTTGGAGTATATAAATGACTATATGTGAGAGTGAGTGATTGTGAGAGTGGCTGTGTAGATGAGTGTGTGCTTGTGTCAGTGATTGTATAAGAGAGTAAGTATGTGTTAAGATCTGTGTGAATAAGTGAGGTGGTGTGTGTATAACTGTATAGGTGAGTAAATGAGAGTGTGATTGATTCTTTGCATGACTAACTAGCTGTGTAGGTAACTCTATGGGTGAGTGGCGGCATGTGAGTGTCTGTATAACATGTGGCATGATAGTGGCTGTATTGATGAGTGACTGCATGTATGAGTGATTGTATGGGTGAGTGAGTGGATGTGTGTGTAGACCTAGGAATCAGTGAGTGGGTATGTAGTAACTGGTATTGGTGTGTCTATGGTTTCGAGAATGGCAGTATGTATTTTAGAGTGGATGTATCAAAGGTTATATTAGGCTGTGAGGAGGTGCATCAGAGGATCACATGGATGATGTCATCAGTGATGTCATCAGTGATGTCATTTGAGATGTCATGAGTGATGTCATCAGTGATGTCACTGACCATGTCATGAGTGATGTAATATGTGATGTCATCAGCAGTGCATTGCGGGGGCGCGAGTTATACTTAGCTCAACTAACTATAATGGCTGAATTTCTCTGGTTTTGTCCGAGTGAAATGTCCAACTAACTATAACGTCCCTGAAACCTGTGGTTTTTTCAGTGAATTTCTATGGTTTTTTTAAATGCTAATTCCTAACTATGACGTCCCTGAAACCTATGGTTTTTTCAGTGAATTTCAAAGGTTTTTTAAATGATAATTTCTAACTATAACGTCCCTGAAACCTATGGTTTTTTCAGCAAATTTCTAAGGCTTTTTAAATGATAATTTCTAACTATAACATCCCTGAAATTTATGGTTTTTTCAGTGAATTTCAAAGGTTTTTTAAATGCTAATTTCTAACTATAACGTCCCTGAAACCTATGGTTTTTTCAGTGAATTTCAAAGGTTTTTTAAATGATAATTTCTAACTATAACGTCCCTGAAACTTATGGTTTTTCAGTGAATTTCAAAGGTTTTTTAAATGCTAATTTCTAACTATAACGTCCCTGAAACCTATGGTTTTTTCAGTGAATTTCAAAGGTTTTTTAAATGATAATTTCTAACTATAACGTCCCTGAAACCTATGGTCTTTTCAGTGAATTTCAAAGGTTTTTTAAATGATAATTTCTAACTATGCCTACAGAGGTAGGACATGTGCAGAAAGAGGAAGAAAGGAGCAGAAAGAATCAAGAGAAATGCAGAAAGAGGTAACAGAAGTCCAGAAAGACGAAGAAAAGTGCAGAAAGAAGCAAGAGATATGCAGAAAGAACCAACAAAGGAGCAGAAAGAGGCCTTGTTGCAAAGTCATCCTGTGCCCCCAAATTTTTGCTGACTGGTACTGGTGGTAACTGACTCTGACTAACCAGGCCCGGAGTCAGTGCTATGCTGAAAGACACTTAGAATACAGTGACAACACCTATATATACTAGGGTACACTATGGATTGGGGTACCCCTTTGATTGGCATGACCTCCCCTGTAAGGTCCTAGTACATAATAGGGCAGGAAGATTAAAACTACCTCTAACTCAGAGGTGCAGAAAGAGGAAAGAGAAGTGCAGAAAGAAGCAACAAAGGTGCCGAAAGAGGCAAGAGAGGTGCAGAAAAGAGGCACGAGAGGTGCACAAAGAGGCAAGAGAGGCACAGAAAGAGGCAGGAGGGGTGCAGAAAGAAGGAATAGAAGTGCAGAAAGAGGCAAGAGAATTGCTGAAAGAAGCAACAGAGGTGTAGAAAGAAGCAAGAGAAGTGCAGAAAAAGGGAAGTGAGGTGCATAAAGAAGCAAGAGCAGTGCAGAATGAACCAACAAAGGTGCAAAAAGAGGCAAGAGGAGTGCAGAAAGAGGTAGGAGAGGTGCACAAGGAGGCAAGAGAGATACAGAAAGAGGCAGGAGGGGTGCAGAAAGAAGGAAGAGAAGATCAGAAAGAAGCAAGAGAATTGCTGAAAGAAACAACAGAGGTATAGATAGAAGCAAGAGAAATGTACAAAGAGGGAAGTAAGGTGCAGAAAGAAGCAAGAGGGGTGCAGAAAGAAGGAAGAGAAGTGCAGAAAGAAGCAACATAGGTGCTGAGAGAGGTGTGAATGGTGCGGAACGAGCAAGAGAAGTGTAAAAAGAACCAACAGAGGTACAGAAAAAGGAAAGAGAGTTGCAGAAACAGGCAGGAAAGGTGCAGAAAGAGGGAACAGGGGTGCAGAAAGAGGCAAGGGAGTTGCAGAAAGAGAAAAGAGGGGTGCAGAAAGAGGCAAGAGGAGTGCAGAAAGAGGTAGGAGAGGTGCACACAGAGGCAAGAGAGGTACAGAAAGAGGCAGGAGGGGTGCAGAAAGAAGGCAGAGAAGAGCAGAAAGAGGCAAGAGAATTGCTGAAAGAAACAACAGAGGTGTAGAAAGAAGCAAGAGAAGTGCAGAAAGAGGAAAGTGAGGTGCAGAAAAAGAAAGAGCAGTGCAGAAAGAAACAACAGAGGTGCTGAAAGAGGTGCGAATGGTGCAGAAAGAGCAAGAGAAGTGCAGAAAGAACCAACAGAGGTACATAAAGAGGCAAGAGAGGTGCGGAAACAGGCAGGAAAGGTGCAGAAAGAGGGAACAGGGGTGTAGAAAGAGGCAAGATAGGTGCAGAAAGAGAAAAGAGGGGTGCAGAAAGAGGCAAGAGGGGTGCAGAAAGAGGTAGGAGAGGTGCAGAAAGAGGCAGGAGAGGTACAGAAATAGGCAGGAGGTGTGCAGAAAGAAGGAAGAGAAGTGCAGAAAGAGGCAAGAGAATTGCTGAAAGGAGCACAGAGGTGTAGAAAGAAGCAAGAGAGGTGCAGAAAGAGGCAAGTGAGGTGCAGAAAGAAGCAATAGCAGTGCAGAAAGAACCAACAGAGATGCAAAAAGAGGCAAGAGGGGTGCAGAAAAAGGTAGGAGGGGTGCACAACGAGGCAAGAGAGGTACAGAAAGAGGCAGGAGGGGTACAGAAAGAAGGAAGAGAAGTGCAGAAAGAGGAAAGAGAATTACTGAAAGAAGCAATAGAGGTGTAGAAAGAAGCAAGAGAAGTGCAGAAAGAGGCGAATGAGGTGCAGAAAAAAGCAAGAGCAGTGCAGAAAGAACCAACAGAGGTGCTGAAAGAGGAGCGAAGGGTGCAGAAATAGCAAGAGAAGTGCAGAAAGAGGCAACAGAGGTACAGAAAGAGGCAAGAGAGGTGCAGAAACAGGCAGGAAAGGTGTAGAAACAGGGAACAGGGGTGCAGAAAGAGGCAAGAGAGGTGCAGAAAGAAGCAAGAGCAGTACAGAAAGAACCAACAGAGGTGCAAAAAGAGGCAAGAGGGGTGCAGAAAAAGATAGGAGGGGTGCACAAAGAGGCAAGAGAGGTACAGAAAGAGGCAGGAGGGGTGCAGAAAGAAGGAAGAGAAGTGCAGAAAGAGGCAAGAGAATTGCTAAAAGAAGCAACAGAGGTGTATGAAAGAAGCAAGAGAAGTGCAGAAAGAGGCAAGAGAATTGCTAAAAGAAGCAACAGAGGTGCAGAAAAAAGCAAGAGGGGTGCAGAAAGAAGGAAGAGAGGTGCTGAAAGAGGCGTGAAGGGTGCGGAAAGATCAAGAGAAGTGCAAAAAGAACCAACAGAGGTACAGAAAGAGGCAAGAGAGGTGCAGAAAGAGGGAACAGGGGTGCAGAAAGAGGCAAGAGAGTTGCAGAAAGAGAAAAGAGGGGTGCATAAAGAGGCAAGAGGAGTGCAGAAAGAGGTATGAGAGGTGGACACAGAGGCAAGAGAGGTACAGAAAGAGGCAGGAGTGGTGCAGAAAGAAGGAAGAGAAGTGCAGAAAGAGGCAAGAGAATTGCTGAAAGGAGCAACAGAGGTGTAGAAAGAAGCAAGAGAGGTGCAGAAAGAGGCAAGTGAGGTGCAGAAAGAAGCAATAGCAGTGCAGAAAGAACCAATAGAGATGCAAAAAGAGGCAAGAGGGGTGAAGAAAAAGGTAGGAGGGGTGCACAATGAGGCAAGAGAGGCACAGAAAGAGGCAGGAGCAGTGCAGAAAGAAGGAAGAGAAGTACAGAAAGAGGAAAGAGAATTACTGAAAGAAGCAACATAGGTGTAGAAAGAAGCAAGATAAGTGCAGAAAGAGGCAAGTGAGGTGCAGAAAAAAGCAAGAGCAGTGCAGAAAGAACCAACAGAGGTGCTGAAAGAGGCGCGAAGGGTACAGAAAGAGCAAGAGAAGTGCAGAAAGAGGCAACAGAGGTACAGAAAGAGGCAAGAGAGGTGCAGAAACAGGCAGGATAGTTGCAGAAACAGGGAACAGGGGTACAGAAAGAGGCAAGAGAGGTGCAGAAAGAAGCAAGAGCAGTGCAGAAATAACCAACAGAGGTGCAAAAAGAGGCAAGAGGGGTGCAGAAAAAGATAGGAGGTGTGCACAAAGGGGCAAGAGAGGTACAGAAAGAGGCAGGAGGGGTGCAGAAAGAAGGAAGAGAAGTGCAGAAAGAGGCAAGAGAATTGCTGAAAGAAGCAACAGAGGTGTAGGAAAGAAGCAAGAGAAGTGCAGAAAGAGACAAAAGGAGGGGTGCACAAAGAGGCAAGAGAGGTACAGAAAGAGGCAGGAGGGGTGCAGAAAGAAGGAAGAGAAGTGCAGAAAGAGGCAAGAGCAGTGCAGAAAGAACCAACAGAGGTACTGAAAGAGGCGCGAAGAGTGCAGAAAGTGGTAGGAGAGATGCAAAAAGAAGAAAGAGGGGCACAGAAAGAGGCAGGAGGGGAGCAGAAAGAGGAAGAGAACTGCAGAAAGAAGCAACAGAGGTGCTGAAAGAGGCACGAAGGGTGCAGAAAGAGAAAAGACAGGTGAAGAAAGAAGGAACAGAGGTACAGAAAGAGGCAAGAGTGGTGCAGAAAGAGGGAAGAGGGGTGTAGAAAGAGGCAAGAGTGTTGCACAAAGATGGAAGAGGGGTGCAGAAACAGGCAAAAAGGGTGCAGAAAGAAGCAAGTGAGGTGCAGAAAGAGGCAAGAGAGGTGCAGAAAGAGGCAAGAGAGTTACAGAAAGAGGCAAGTGAAGTGCAGAAGGAGGCAAGAGAACTGCAGAAAGAGGCAATAAAGGTGCAGAAAGAGGCGTTAGTTGCAGAAAGAAGCAGGATAAGTGCAGAAAGAAGTAACAGAAGTGCAGAAAGAAGCAAAATGGGTGCAGAAAGAAGGAACAGAGGTGCAGAAAGAAGCAAAATGGGTGCAGAAAGACATAAGAGGGGTACAGAAAGAGGGAAGAAGGGTGCAGAAAGAGGCAAGAGGGCTACAGAAAGAAGCAAATGAGGTGCAGAAAGAGGCAACAGACGTGCAGAAAGAGGCAAGAGAGGTGCAGAAAAAGAAAGAAATGTGCAGAAAGAAACAACAGAAATGCAGAAAGAGGCAAGAGAGGGGCTGAAGGAAACAAGAGTGGCTTGCACACCATTAGTACCAATTTAACACCCACATTTAGCAATAAGTAACAGGTGACCATTCTAGGTTTGCAAATGGCCGTCCACCACGCTGTAACACTTGTCGCTGCATTTTTGGTAACGTTTGAGCCGTTTGAGCTAGAAACAAGACTTTTTTTGTTCAAATCTGCAGATTAGGGAGCAGATGATGAATTATGTGGCTAATACGGAAAATGTATAACTGTGCGAAAGTCGGTGCAGCCAAACAGTCGCATAATTCCAGTGGCCCTGCTCATACCTCTGACTAGGTCTAGAAGTGCTCCTCAGTGATTCCTTCTTTTTTTGTCTCACTGAGTTCATAGTTCAGCTTCTATGGAAACGAGGAAGACTAAACCTGATGTTACCACTCCACAGCACAGACTACCATACCACATAATTACTCTCCATAACACATAATCCCACTCTACATAATTCCTATACACTAAATACCACATACTTTCTATCCACATAATTTTACTGCACAACATACCACATAATTCCACTACACACAACGTACATTCACTCCACTCCAAAAAACATTAGTAAAAAACTTTTAGATTTACAGCGCCAATAGCTCTAACTCTCGCAAATGTGAAACCTATTACATTGCAAACATTTCTTTAACTAGTAGTCACGTTTGCAGATTGGTGGAGAAAAGGTGCTGGGCCTCCGACCAGCGCTCAGGAATTCCGCTGCATAGGACTTACAGGAGGTACTAGGAGGGCTTCTTGGCCCCCAAAGTCCCTCAGGAGTAAATTGGACTTCATCCCCCATCATGTAGTCTGCCAGGAGGCGTGTTTGCAGAGTGGTGGAAAAGGGGGTATGACCTCCGAAGACGTCTTAGCAATCCCACTGTGTTGGACTTACTGGAGGTAACAAGAGGGGTAGTTGGCCCCCAAGGACATCCTTGGGGGCCACCTACCCCTCCTATTACCTTCAGTAAGTCCCACATAGCAGGATTGCTAAGTTCTCATAGCAGGCCATGCCCCCTTTGCCAACCACTCTGCAAACGCGCTCCCTGGCACACTCTTGGATAGGGATTGAATTCCCCTTCGCTGCTGGGGGTCCTTTAGGGGCCAACTAGCCTGCCTCTTACCTCAAGTAAGCCTCACACAGTGGGATTGCTGAGAGGTGGACACAGGCCATGCCCCCTTTTCCCACCACTGTGCAAACGCACCTCCTGGCGCGCTCTTGGTTGGGGGATGAAGTCCCCTTTTCTCCTGAGGGTCCCTGGGGGCCAACTAGCCCTCCTGTTACCTCCAGTAAGCCCCATACAGCTAGATTGCTGAGAGCGCTCAAAGGCCACGCCCCCTTTTTACACAACTCTGCAAACGTGACTCGTGGCGCACTGCTGCTCGGGGATGAAGTCCACTTTAGTCCTGAGGTCCTCAGGACACAAGAGGACCTCATCTCCCCACCAGCAATGTGCCAAGAGGTGCGTTTGAGAGTGGTGTAAAAAGGGGCATGGCCTCGGACCACCTCTCAGCAATCCCACTGTGTGGGGCTTACTGGAGGAACCTGGTGGGCTAGTTGGCCCCCAGGCACCCTCAGGATTCAGGGGGACTTAATCCCCCAACTTAGAATGCCCCAGGAGGCCCGTTTGCAGAGTGGTACAGGGAGGGGGGCGGGGCCTCCGGGGACATGCAGCTTTTCTTTTTTTTGTTAGAAGGGGGCTGTGTGGCCCCCCTTCTCTTAATGTTTTGAGGGCCCTAGGGACCCCATCCCCCAGGGCCTAACCCTTATTTTTTTTTTAAAAAGGGAAGTTGGCCGCGCGGCCCCCCCCCCAAGGCCTATTTCGGCCCCGGGGACCCCATCCTCCGGGGCATAGCCTTGTTTATTTTTTTTTATTAATACAGAAGGAGGCCATGTGGCCCCCATTCCCTGGGCCACTATTGGCCCTGGGGGACCCCATCCCCCGGGGCCTGGCCTCCTTTTTTATTTAATTACGGGAGGGGGGCTGCGTGGCCCCCCTTCCCTAGGCCACTACTGGCCCCGGGGACCCCATCCCCCGGGGCCTGGCCAGACTTAATTTATTTTTATTTTTTAGAGGGGGGCTGCGTGGCCCCCCTCCTGAGGCCACTTCTGGCCCTGGGAACCCCATCCCCCGGGGCCCGGCCTTATTTTTAATTTTTTTTCAAATTAACACAAAAAGGGAGGGGGCCGAGTGGCCCCACTCCCGGGCCCCTTCGGGCCCCAGGGACCCCATCCCCGGGGCTGTCCCGAAAGTTGGGGACTGTGGGGGGAGCCCCAATGCCCCCACAGTCCCAGCCGGCTCCCCACCTCTTGCGGGAGCCGGCATTGCTTTTGGGCATTGGGAGCTGCTGACATGCAGCTCCCCTTGCCCAAAAGCAATTCTGCTTTGCTTCGTTGAAGTGAGAGCAGGTTTCCTGCTCTCTTTTCAACGAAGCAAAGCAGTGTTTGCTTTGGCAGGGCGGGAGCCATGCTCCCGCCCTGCCATAGCAAACAGCAATGTCCCGGGGGTGGACCCCCGGGACATTGCAGGAGCCAGGCCTGGGGGGTGGAAGTCCCCAGGGCCATCGAGGTTTCCAGGAGGGGGGCCGAGCGCCCCCCCTCCCAACTAATTTAAGCCCCGGGGAGGTGGTGGTTCCCAGGGCCCGGGGGTCCGCAACAGACCCCCGCATTTCAATAAAGAGTGCCCCTGGGAGGTGGTGGTCCCTGGGTGTGTGGGGGGGCTCGAGCCCCTCCACACATGCATTTTTTTTTTAAAATGAGAGCCCCGGGGAGGTGGCGGTCCCCGGGGCTGGGGGGGACGTGTGCCCCTGCGCATGATTAAAAAAATCCCTGGGGAGGTGGTGGTCCCCAGGGCTGCGGGGGGGCCATGTGCCCCCATGCATCATTAAAAAAAGCCCCAGGGAGGTGGCGGTCCCTGGGGTTGCGGGGGGGCTGCGTGCACCCCTGCACATCATGAATGAAGCCCCGGGGAGGTGGCGGTCCCCGGGGCTGGGGGGGTCGTGTGCCCCTGCGCATGATTAAAAAAATCCCTGGGGAGGTGGTGGTCCCCAGGGCTGCGGGGGGGCCATGTGCCCCCATGCATCATTAAAAAAAGCCCCAGGGAGGTGGCGGTCCCCGGGGCTGCGGGGGGGCTGCGTGCACCCCTGCACATCATGAATGAAGCCCTGGGGAGGTGGCGGTCCCCGGGGCTGCGGGGGCCCCCACAGGCCCCCTCTACATAATTGGGCATTGCCCCCGAGACCTGGCCCACCCGGGGGCTTATGGATAACGAAGCACAGGAGCCCGGGCTTCATTTTTTTTTTCATTTCTCAGCTGGATTCGCGCACCCAGCGCGAACTCAGCCGATTTAAAAAAAAAAATGCTTTTTTTGGCCCTGTAGGTCTTTATGGGACCCCCAGAGCAGGCCTAGGGGTTCAGGGTGTTTCTACCCTGCCCCCTTTTCTTGTTTTTCACCTTTTTGGACTGTTTTCTTGTTACTCGGTTACTGAGTCACAAGATGGCTGCCAACACTTCCTGGTTTGGAGTGTTGGCAGCCAATCAGAAGTCAGCTCGTGCTCGGGAGGAGTCGCGAATCCTCCTCGGTGCTCAGATATATAAATTTTAATTTTTAAAATTTCTCAGCAACTACTGAACGGATTTACACCATTTAAAAAAGGTTGCTTTCTGGACCAAGAGCTACCTTTTTGCCAAATTTGGTGTAATTCCGTTCAGCAGTTCGGGCTGTAGCCGTGTCCAAAGTTCCTATGGAAATTAAAATGGGGAAAACGTGTTTTGGGACCCCCCCTTTT
This sequence comes from Calotriton arnoldi, assembly GCA_963921515.1. NCBI lineage: Eukaryota > Metazoa > Chordata > Amphibia > Caudata > Salamandridae > Calotriton > Calotriton arnoldi. Next base: position 144,088 of record CAWUFW010018882.1, on the reverse strand, counting down.
TTCTCAACCGCCGTTTGACAAATCCCCCTGAAACTTTCAAGACAGGGGCTGACCTGAGTGAACCATTAGTTTTGAAAATGTCGCGAAGATTCGTCAAACGACGCCAAAGATATTGGCAAAGGAAAAAACACTTTTTGAATAGAAACAAGGTCCTAACTATAACTACCTACTGGTGACCGCCAGTAGGTAATATATATATATATATATATATATATATATATATATATATATATATATATATATATATATATATATATATATATATATATATATATATATATATTCACTGAAAAAACCATAGGTTTTAGGGACAGTTATAGTTAGTTGGACATTGCACTCGTACAAAACCCGTGAAATTCCCCCGTTATAGTTAGTTCAGCTAACTATAACTCGCGCCCCCGCAATTCACTGCTGATGACGTCACATATTACATCACTCATGACATGGTCAGTGACATCACTGATGACATCTCAAATGACATCACTGATGACATCATCTAGTGACTGTGTTTCTGTAAAGTTTAAATATTTTTAATGTATATAGGGAAAGGCGTATTGAAGAATGAGTGGGTGTATAAGTGTCTGTATGGATGATTTAGTAGGTGCGTGACTAACTGTATAAGTGAGTGATTAAACGTATCTTACTGAATGCATGGGTTAGTGACTAAACTGGGTGAATGTCTGTATCCGTCTGTCTGTTGCTGTGTAAGTGGCTGCATGGGTTTGTGAATAACTACATGAGTGTCTACATGAGTTATTGATTCGTTGTCTGAGTATCTGTATGGGGCCTGAGTGTTTGTGTGGGTGGGGTGTGTGCGACTCTGTAAATAGATGTGTGAGTGGGTGATTCACTGGGTGCATGATTTGAAGAGTGCGTCTGTGATGGACTGCTTGGGTGGGTGAGTGTGTGTATGGGTGTGTTAGTGAGTGAATGTATATCTCAGTGGTACATGTGCGAGTAACTACATATATAAAAGGCAGTATATATGTGTGTTAGAGTATTTAAAAGGCTATAAGTGAGAGTGTGTGATTGTGAGAGTGGCTGTATGGATGCGTGTGTGCTTGTATCAGTTATTGTATAAGAGCGTAAGAATGTGCTAGTATTTGTATGACTAAGTGAGCTGGTGTGTGTATAACTCTATAGGTGAGTAAATGGGTGTGTGATTAATTTTTTGCATGACTGACTAGGTGTGTGAGTACCTCTATGGATGAGTGGCGGTGTGTGAGTGTTTATATAGGTGTATGAGTGCATATGATAGTCCTGTACTGAGTGACTGTAAGTATGAGTGACTGCACGGGTGAGTGAGTAGATGTGTGTGTGTAGACCTAAGAATCAGTGAGTGGGTATATAGTTATTGGTATTGGAGTGTGTATGGTTTTGCGAATGGCAGTCTGTAAATAAGAGTGGGTGTATCAAAAGTTATATTAGGGTGTGAGAAGATGCATGAAATTATCACATGGATGATGTCATCAGTGATGTCATTTGAGATGTCATCAGTGATGTCATCAGTGATGTCACTGACCATGTCATGAGTGATGTAATATGTGACGTCATCAGCAGTGAATTGCGGGGGCGCGAGTTATAGTTAGCTGAACTAACTATAACGGGGGAATTTCATGGGTTTTGTACGAGTGCAATGTCCAACTAACTATAACTGTCCCTAAAACCTATGGTTTTTTCAGTGAATTTGTAAGGTTTTTTAAATGCTAATTTCTAACTATAACAGTGAATTTCAAAGGTTTTGTAAATGACAATTTTTTAATTGTATTAATTGTTATATTTATTTTTTTGATACTGATTTACAACATTTTTTTCAACTATTTATTTTTAGATATTTTATTTTTTAAATTACATTGTAATTACATTAAACATTACATCACAAAATATACTTTCTCAGAATGAATTACTTTAGTTTAAATACTTTGCAAATAGGCAATAGACTTTTAAGTACAGTAGTTACAGTTGTTGCAATGGGCAACACAATTTCAAACACAATGCAACATTGAGCTCAATGTGAATTTCTAGTTAAATGCAATTAGTTACTTTATGGATTACTTTTCTAACCACAGGACTGGATCCTAGATTCAGTCCTGGGACATCTCCTGTAAACAGTTGAGTAAAAGCGTTTTGGATACAGTACTGATTTTTAAGGAATATTATTGTATTTTAAAAGTTGACACAGAGAAACTTTTTCACATAGAATCACCAATGTTATCCTATGGCCGGAAATTCACTTAGCAGGTAAGTGGTGTTATCGTTACTTTTTCTTACTCAGTGGTGGATCCTGGATCCAGCACTGGTGCATCTCCTGTAAACAGTTGAAAGAATGCGTTTAAGTCATACAGGCGATTTTTAAGGAATATTTGTAGTTTATGAAAATTGACACTTTGAAACTTTTCTGCTGAAAACCAGACAATGGATTCCTATGGAAGGAAATACAAGTTACTGGTAAGTACGGTTAGAATTACTTTTCAGGGTCAGTGCTGGGCTAAAAGATGTAGCACTGGGTTCTCTCCTGATAACAGGTGAGTAAATCGGAATTCGTAGTTCGGCTGATTTTAGAGGAATATTATAAAGTTCCAAAACTCCACACTTAGAAGAATTTCCAAGTGAAACCAGTCAATGTTAGCCTATGGAAGGAAATTCAAGTTACTGTTAAGTACGGTTAGAATTACTTTTCAGTGTCAGTGCTGGGCTAAAAGATGCAGCACTGGGTTCTCTCCTGATAACAGGTGAGTAAATCGGAATTCGTATTTTGTCTGATTTTAGAGGAATATTTGTATGTTTCAAAAATCGACACTTAGAAACTTTTTCAGCAAAAAGCAGGCAATGATATCCTATAGAAGGAAATTCAAGTTACTGGTAAGTACGGTTAAAATTACTTTTCAGGATCAGTACTGGGCTGAAAGATGCAGCACTGAGGTCTCTCCTGATAACAGGTGAGTAAATCGGAATTCGTAGTTCGGCTGATTTTAGAGGAATATTTGCACAATGGTGAAGGAAGGGGTGGGGCCTAAGGTGACATGTCTGCAAACACGCCCTGTGGCACGTTTTAAGTTGGACAATTAATTCCTCCTCAATCCCGAGGGTCCCTAGGGGCCAACTAGCCCACCAGGTACCTCCAGTATGCGCCAGGGGCTGCGTTGCAGAGAGGTGTTCAGAGGCCACGCCCCTTTTACAACACTCTGCAACGCAGCTCCGTGGCGCTTACTGGAGGTACCTGGTGGGCTAGTTGGCCCCTAGGGACCCTCAAGATTGAAAAGGAATTTATTCCCCATCTTAAAACGCGCCACGGGGCCTGTTTGCACACATGTCACCTGAAGCCCCGCCCCCTCCCTTCACCACTGTGCAAACACACCCCGTGGCGCGTTTTAAGTTGGGGGATTAAGTCCCCTTGAATCCTGAGGGTCCCTGGAGTCCAACTAGCCCACCATATACCTCCAAAAAGCGCCACAGAGCTGCGTTGCAGAGATGTGTAAAAAGGGGCGTGGCCTCTGTACACGTCTCTGCAACGCAGCCCTTTGGCGCATACTGGAGGTTCCTGGTGGGCTAGTTGGCCCCCAGGGACCCCCAGTATTCAAGGGGAATTGTTCCCCTTCTGCAAACGCGCCAGGGGGCGCGTTTGCAGAGTACTGCAGGGAGGGGCGGGGCCTTCGGCACGATGCCGGTCGTTTTTTTTTTTAATGGGAGGGGGCTGCGTGGCCCCCTTCCCTTGCCCACTTTTGGCCCCGGGGACCCCATCCCCCGGGACCTGAGCATTTTATTTTATTTTTTAAATAAAAAAATAAAAACGGGAAGGGGGCCGCGTGGCCCCCCTTCCCTGGGCCTGTATTGGCCCCGGGGACCCCATCCCCCGGGGCATGTCCTCGATTTTTTTATTTGGAGGGGGCTGCGTGGCCCCCCTCCTCAGGCCATTTAAGGCCCCGGGGACCCCATCCCCGGAGCCGGCCTTGCACTTTAAAAAAAAAAAAAAATTGGGGGAGGGGGCTGCGTGGCCCCCTTCCCTGGCCACTTATGGCCCCGGGGACCCCATCCCCCGGGGCCTGGCCTCTGTTGGGGACTGTGGGGGGTCCCCAAACCCCCACAGTCCCACCGGCTCCCCGCCTCCTGCGCGAGCCGGCATTGCTTTCCACATGGGGAGCTGCTAAGATGCTGCTCCCCGTGTGGAAAGCAATCAGCTTTGGATATTGGAAGCGAGAGCAGGTTTCCTGCTCTCTCTTCCAATATCCAAAGCAAGTTTGCAATGACAGGACGGAGCCGCGAGGCTCCCGTCCTGTCATAGCAAACAGCAGTGTCCCGGGGGTAGGCACCCCGGGACACTGCAGGAGCCGGCCCTGGGGGTGGCGGTCCCCAGGGCCATCAAGGGCTCCAGGAGGGGGCCGCGCGGCCCCCTCCCCACATTTTCAAAGCCCCGGGAGGTGGTGGTCCCCGGGGCTTCGAGGGTCCAAAACGGACCCCCATTTTTAATTTTTTAGTGCCCCGGGAGGTGGCAGTCCCCGGGCTTGGGGGCCCTTAGAGGCCCCCATACATAAATTTAACCCCCTCAGCATGCCCCCGGGACTTGGCCCACCCGGGGCAAATTAACATCGAAGCGCGGGAGACCGCGCTTCAAATTTTTTATTTCGGCAGGATCCGCGCACCCTGAGCGCATCCTGCCGATTTAAAAAAAAATGCTTTTTGCCCAGGGGGTCCTTGTGGGACCCCTGAGCAGGCTTAGGGGTTAGGGTGTTTCTACCCTGCCCCTTTGTGCGCTTTGCGCACTTGTTTCTGTCCCTCGGTTCTACCGAGGGACAAAATGGCTTCCAACACTTCCTGAATCGGAATGTTGACAGCCAGCTGACAGCCAATTAGCATGCAGCTCGTGATCGGGAGGGTACGCGGACCCTACTCGGCCATAGATATATATGTGACTTTACTTGTGAATTTCTCAGGAACTACTGAACGGATTTACACCATTTAAGCCAAAGGCACCAGTCTGAACCAAGGGCTACCTCTTTGCCAAATTTGGTGTAATTCCGTTCAGCAGTTCGGGCTGTAGCTGCGACTAAAGGTTCCTATGGAAAAATGAATGGGGAAAACGCGTTTTGGGACCCCTTTTTCTGGCTCCCGCTTGACGAATCAACCCGAGACTTTCAGGGTAGGAGCGGAGCGCCCCAATAAGTTGGAAACTTTCGCGAAGATTCGTCAACCGGCGCCAACGTTATTTCAAATAGAATGTCGCGGATTTCCTATGGATAATAGGTCCTAACTATAACTATCTACTGGCGACCGCCAGTAGATAATATGTATGTATATGTATATATATGTATATATATATATATATCTTTTGCAAAAGAGCTCCTTCTGATCTCTGGGCTCATTGGTAGGTGTTGCGCTGTGTGCGCTGTGCAGGCGCAGCGTGCCGGACTGAATGATTAATAGCAAAACCTGAAGTAAAGCGCGCACTCAGGGGGAACATGCTTGGCAGATGAAATTTATTTCCAGTTACGTGTTTCGACTGCGGACAGTCTTGATCAAACACTGTGTTAATGCAAACAACTCGCTTTCATAGAAACTGCAAAACATAGAAAGTGGACTACAACTGTAGTGCTTGTAGTGATTCAAACTTCTGTGTCAGGCATCTTGTAGTTTGTTACATCATACATGTTTAGTATCAGCACAGTGCCTGAGTGCCAGTTACATTGTATCTTATGTATTCAAAATAGAATTAGAAAGTAAAAACAGTATTTAACCAAATGTGGAACTGATTCCCCACATCATATGCAAAGTGGAGTCAATGTGTTCAGCAAATTCATATGGAACATATATCAAAAAAATCCACGGCGTGCCATCTTAGAACCTCCAAATGTCAGTATAATATCACTTAAATTGTGCATATAGATTGACTATGTACATTCATGTGAAACTGAGTGTACTTTGGTACAAATAAATGCTGAGTGGCTGAACAGTACATCCTCATTTGCGATAATAGTATTGCGATCCATTAAAGTGTAAATAGTAGGAGAGAAAGAAAGAAAACTTCCTAAACGGCATTCCTGGTGGTACATGAATATATACGCAAAGCGTTTCAACAGAAAGCATGTGACTTTTAGGCACCAAGTGGTCATATATATGCTCCTGCTATCTTAGCATTTCGAAGTATGAGTTGTCTGCTTAAACCAACTGGTTAAACTTCTACACCTCAAAATACATCGTGATTGAAATCAAACAAAATATTGATTTTAAATCCAAATCCTAAAAAAGTCAAAAGGAAAATTAAACAGTCTTATCTGTTGTGAACCCTTCACCACGTAGACGTGATTCTGAAGAAAATGGTAGGGACCCCTGTTGACACCTCCAACTAAGAGTGGGCCCCTTCCTTTCCTCCTATAATATAACAACAGCCAAATGTCGGGTTAAAAACATCAAAATGAAGGTAACAAATTAGAACATACCATCATTACTATACATGTATGTAAGGAATGGTAAATCTTCAAAGCATGTTTCTAGTCAAATGGATATTTCTAATCAAGCGGATATTCACAATCTATGGAACAAAATTTGCATGAAATCCTAGATTCTACTGGATACCTAACTGTGACTTCGTTCTCATGCAGGTGTATTCCTAGCTCGTCATCCAAATTATATATATATATATATATATATATATATATATATATATATATATATATATATATATATATATATATTCACTGAAAAACCATAAGGTTTTAGGGACAGTTATAGTTAGTTGGACATTGCACTCGTACAAAACCCGTGAAATTCCCCCGTTATAGTTAGTTCAGGTAACTATAACTCGCGCCCCGCAATGCACTGCTGATGACGTCACATATTACATCACTCATGACATGGTCAGTGACATCACTGATGACATCACTGATGACATCTCAAATGACATCACTGATGACATCACTGATGACATCATCCAGTGACTGTGTGTTTCTGTAAAGTTTAAATATGTTTAATATATATAGGGAAAGGCGTATTGAAGAATGAGTGGGTGTAGAAGCACCTGAATGGATGATTTAGTAGGTGCGTGACTGAGTCTATAAGTGAGTGATTAAACGTATCTTACTGGATGCATGGGTGAGTGACTAAACTGTGTGAATGTCTGTATCCGTCTGTCTGTTGTTGTGTAAGCAACTGCATGGGTTTCTGACTAGCTAAATGAGTGTCTATATGGGTTATGGATTGGTTCTCTGAGTATCTGTATGGGTGCCTCAGTGTTTGTGTGGGTGGGGTGTGTGTGACTCCGTGCATAGATGTGTGAGTGGGTGATTCACTGGGTGCATGGTTTCAAGAGTGCGTCTGTGATGGACTGTATGGGTGGGTGAGTGTGTGTATGGGTGTGTTAGTGATTGAATGTATATCTCAGTGGTACATGTGTGAGTAACTACATATGTGAAAGGCAGTATATATGTGTGTTGGAGTATATAAATGGCTATAAGTGAGAGTGTGTGATTGTGAGAGTGGCTATATGGATGAGTGTGTACTTGCATCAGTGATTGCATAGGAGCGTAAGAATGTGCTAGTATTTTTATGAGTAAGTGAGCTGGTGTGTATAACTGTATAGGTGAGTAAATTGGAGTGTGATTAATTATTTGCATGACTGACTAGGTGTGTGAGTACCTCTATGGATGAGTTGCGTTGTGTGAGTGTTTATATAGGTGTATGAGTGCATATGATAGTCCTGTACTGAGTGACTGTAAGTATGAGTGACTGTACGGGTGAGTGAGTAGATGTGTGTGTGTAGACCTAAGAATCAGTGAGTGGGTATGTACTTATTGGTATTGGAGTGTGTATGGTTTTGAGAATGGCAGTCTGTAATGTAGAGTGGGTGTATCAAAACTTATATTAGGGTGTGAGAAGATGCATTAAATTCTCACATGGATGATGTCATCAGTGATGTCATCAGTGATGTCATTTGAGATGTCATCAGTGATGTCATCAGTGATGTCACTGACCATGTCATGAGTGATGTAATATGTGACGTCATCAGCAGTGCATTGCGGGGCGCGAGTTATAGTTACCTGAACTAACTATAACGGGGGAATTTAACGGGTTTTGTACGAGTGCAATGTCCAACTAACTATAACTGTCCCTAAAACCTTATGGTTTTTTCAGTGAATTTCTAAGGTTTTTTAAATGCTAATTTCTAACTATAACGTGCCTGAAACCTATGGTTTTTTCAGTGAATTTCAAAGGTTTTTTAAATGCTAATTTCTAACTATAACGTGTCTGAAACCTATGGTTTTTTCAGTGAATTTCAAAGGTTTTTTAAATGCTAATTCCTAACTATAACATGTCTGAAACCTACGGTTTTTTCAGTGAATTTCAAAGGTTTTGTAAATGACAATTTTTAAATGTATTAATTGTTATATTTATTTTTTTCATACTGATTTACTACATTTTTAGAAACATTTTTTTTTACATATTTTATTTTTTAAATTACATTGTAATTACATTATACATTACAAAAATACTTTCTCAGAATGAATTACTTTAGTTTAAATACTTTGCACATAGGCAATAGACTTTTAAGTACAGTAGTTACAGTTGTTGCAATGGGCAACACATTTTCAAACACAATGCAACATTCAGCTCAATGTGAATTTCTAGTTAAATGCAATTAGTTACTTTATGGATTACTTTTTCTAACCACAGGACTGGATCCTAGATTCAGTCCTGGGACATCTCCTGTAAACAGTTGAGTAAAAGCGTTTTGGTTACAGTAGTGATTTTTAAGGAATATTATTGTATTTTAAAGGTTGACACAAACTTTTTCTCATAGAATCACCAATGTTATCCTATGGAAGGAAATTCACTTAGCAGGTAAAAACTGTTATCGTTACTTTTTCTTACTCAGTGTTGGATCCTGGATCCAGCACTGGTGCATCTCCTGTAAACAGTTGAAAGAATGCGTTTAAGTCATACAGGCGATTTTTAAGGAATATTTGTAGTTTGTGAAAATCGACACTTTGAAACTTTTCTGCTGAAAACCAGACAATGGATTCCTATGGAAGAAAATATAAGTTACTGGTAAGTACGGTTAAAATTACTTTTTAGGGTCAGTGCTGGGCTAAAAGATGCAGCACTGGGTTCTCTCCTGATAACAGGTGAGTAAATCAGAATTCGTATTTCGGCTGATTTTAGAGGAATATTTTAAAGTTCCAAAACTCCACACTTAGAAGAATTTCCAAGTGAAACCAGTCAATGTTAGCCTATGAAGGAAATTCAAGTTACCGGTAAGTACGGTTAAAATTACTTTTCAGGACCAGTACTGGGCTGAAAGATGCAGCATTGAGGTCTCTCCTGATAACAGGTGAGTAAATCGGAATTCGTATTTCGGCTGATTTTAGAGGAATATTTTAAAGTTCCAAAACTCCACACTTAGAAGAATTTCCAAGTGAAACCAGTCAATGTTAGCCTATGGAAGGAAATTCAAGTTACTGCTAAGTACGGTTAAAATTACTTTTCAGGACCAGTACTGGGCTGAAAGATACAGCACTGAGGTCTCTCCTGATAACAGGTGAGTAAATCGGAATTCGTATTTCGGCTGATTTTAGAGGAATATTTGTATGTTTCAAAAATCAACACTTAGAAACTTTTTCAGCAAAAAGCAGGCAATGATATCCTATGGAAGGAAATTCAAGTTACTGGTAAGTACGGTTAAAATTACTTTTCAGGATTAGTACTGGGCTGAAAGATGCAGCACTGAGGTCTCTCCTGATAACAGGTGAGTAAATCAGAATTCGTAGTTCGGCAGATTTTAGAGGAATATTTGCACAATGGTGAAGGGAGGGGCGGGGCCTGAGGTGACATCTGTGCAAACGCGCCCTGTGGCGCGTTTTAAGTTGGGGGATTAAGTCCCCTTGAATCATGAGGGTCCCTAGGGGCCAACTAGCCCACCAGGAACCTCCAGTATGCGCCAGGGGCTGCGTTGCAGAGACGTGTAGAGAGGCCACACCCCTTTTACACCTCTCTGCAACGCAGCTCTGTGGCGCTTTCTGGATGTACCTGTTGGGCTAGTTGGCCCCAGGGACCCTCAGGATTGAAGGGGATTTAATTCCCCATCTTAAAACGCGCCATGGGGCCTGTTTGCACACATGTCACTCAGGCCCGCCCTCCCTTCACCACTGTGCAAACGCGCCCCGTGGCGCGTTTTAAGTCGGGGGATTAACTCCCTTGAATCCTGAGGGTCCCTGGGGTGCAACTAGCCCACAAGCTAACTCCATTAAGCGCCACAGAGCTGCGTTGCAGAGAGGTGTAAAAGGGGCGTGGCCTCTGTACACCTCTCTGCAAGGCAGCCCCTGGCGCATACTGGAGGTTCCTGGTGGGCTAGTTGGCCCCAGGGACCCCAGTATTCAAGGGGAATTACTTCCCTTCTTAAACGCGCCAGGGGGCGCGTTTACAGAGTACTGCAGGGAGGGGGCGGGGCCTCGGCACGATGCCGTTTTTTTTTTTTTATGGGAGGGGGCTTCGTGGCCCCCTTCCTCGGCCACTTTGGCCCCGGGGACCCCATCCCCGGGGCCTGGGCATTTTTTTTGTTTTATTAAAAAAAAAAATGGGAAGGGGCCGCGTGGCCCCCTTCCCTGGGCCTCTATTGGCCCCGGGGACCCCATCCCCGGGGCATGCCCTCTTTTTTAAATAAAAAATATGTACCTCGAAACGCGTTGGCGAAAATGATAAAGACTGGAATATTATGGCGAACTGCATTCTAAAGCCAGATGGTGAGAGTGTTGTCGTGTTCCCTCTCAATGCTTCGGGCACTTTGATGTTTATATATATATATATATATATATATATATATATATATATATATATATATCGCTAACTCCGCAGCTGAGTAGCAGTAACTCCTCCTCGTCACCTCCACAACCAGCACGGACACGGACCAGCAAATAAGTGCAAAATTAATTTATTTTTTAATAATATGCCGCCATAACGTTTCGGCTCGTCTGAGCCTTGTTCACAATATGTATATATTCC